>OZ024913.1:19410408-19657908 GCA_964017125.1 Flabesymbios commensalis
ATAACTGGTTTATTGTTGGTTCAGTTTAGCAGACGGTGGCCCAAAATTGAACCAGCATAGATTTAATGTCTGTGTTCATGAGATATAACGTGGTTAGAAGACAAAGCTAGAATGCTTGTGGACAACAGAAATTTGTTATATTAACTTTTACAACCCTGAAATATATTTGTATAACCATGGAGACTAAAAGGTTGTTTTTTCAAATTAAAAATAATCATAAATGTGTCATTTGGCTCTTTTCGATTCACTTGAATACCAGTTACGTTATCGGTCTACAGACACTATAAATCTTTTCACTTTTTCAGTTCGAGGATCGACTTTATACGTGAGAATCTGAAGTCTAGAGACGTCAGATACTGACGTAAAGAAACGCTCCCCGCACTGAAAGGGTTATCCCTTATAGCGCTGAGCACGGCCATAGTCATTTTTAATCAGTTTTATTTGCCGACCAAATCACTGATATTGGGGATGAAAGGATTTTTGTCTCACATTAAACAAATAATAATAAATAATATTTGTGGGTGAAAATTACTCATATTATGAGTAATTTTCACCCACTTAAATTTGTGGGTCGCGTTAGCCAAACACAACTTGAAGTGGATGAAACTTTAAATAAATGAGGGTAAATAAAATAGTATAATGGTTAATAATTATACTTGTTTTTGTTCGTCCTCTGTGTATATTCTCATAGATAAATATATATACAAAGAAATCGATTTACATGATATTCACAGCATAAAAATTCAAAATGTCTTCAAACTGGGTCTACAACTTTGTGTATCTATGCTGATTGGCAAACTTTTCCATTCATACATGTCACTGTATTATTTTGTTCACACATAATGGGAGTCCGTTTATACAAATATCGCAGCTTTCTAAAAAATGACGACCAAGTGTATTTTTATTTGTGAATACTATCGAAAATAGGCGATAGTCAATTGTCTGAATCGACAGCTGAAAATCAGAAAACTTAACTGTTCGAATAATGCCATAAAGTGTGTATACAGAGTACTAGCCACTGCCTATTCAGTGACTCCACATTTTTTAATACTGCATTGTGGTAGCCAATCAATCACACACCACGTGTATTATTAATAGTACTGTCATTCATAGTCAAATGGCTTCTTTTTATGTAGGCTGCTACAGTCTTTTGGCTTAATAGAACTCATGTTTGAAGCATTCAGATACATATTATGAAAACATGTGGTTAAATAAAATACGAGTGGTTAAATAAGTATGTGTTTTAGCTATTCTAAAATAAAATAACTATGTTGCTACACATAAAAATACTTAATGAGCTACGGAGGTGAAAGCAAACAATTCATTTCAATGCTTTCAATGGAGAAAAACTTAAGTAATTAAAGAGGTGTTATTATATGGCACTTGTATACATAGTAATGGCAATGTGTCATTAGGACATAGCTCATTCACAATGCTGGTGTTACGTTCTGTAATTAGTAACATAGCCTGTGGGTACAGCTCACAGCCTGTGAAGACTACGATCCTATCAGAAAAATGATTTTGAACAGATGTCGTCAGTGTAATGACGGCCGTATTCACCATATCCATAGAAAGGCAATTCAACGACAATATAGCACAATAAAATGAGTAGTGCTATAATAATCTTCCTATGTTTACTGGAATAATGGTTGTATAGTATAGCTTTGATTTAACTCCTTAACCCCCAAGGTATTCACTTGGGATTTTCATTCACTTGAAGTTGTGTCTCGATGACGCGATTCTCAACTTCAAGTGAGTGAAAATTATTCACATTTAAAAAATGGGAAGCTTTTCATTTTTGAAATCTTGCTGATTGCTATCACGCTTACTCTTTAACATGCAAAAAAGCTGGTGTTTAATGTGCTAATGAAAATTAAAAAAAACGAGGATTATCGTGACCGGTTCACCCTTTGAGTGCGGGCGACGCTTTTAAGCGCATTCATACTGTTTTTCCACAACTAAAATTTGACAGAAATTGAACAAATATGCATGTATAAATCTTGAGTGTAGCCCCCATTGTGAAATTTAGCAGGTTTTATTTTTAAGTGAGGAGGTATGTTCCTTTCATTTGAAGTTGGCAATTGCGTGAGCAATGCCAACTTCAAATGAAAGGAAAATTTTAAGTAGTAATGAAGCACTTAAAGAGTTAAGGTTAGGCTGCATAAATTTGATTTATAGTGTGACTTGAAACGATATAATGTTGACCGTTGTCAACCTATAGCGATATATACCTATGTCCTTGAAGCCGATCGAATCAGAATAAATATTGGTTATAATTAATTAACTGTGGTGTGCTGAATTTCTCACAACTGAACTCAAATTTGAAAATTGAAAAAAAAAAAAAGATATTTATTCCTATGAGGGTAGGCCTACAATTGCTTAGGAATTAATGCTTAAAACAAAACATCTGTATAACATCAGTACAATGTCGGCACAACGTCTTTGACGTTGTGCCGACATTGTACTGATGTTATACAAATGTTTTGCTTTTACTGGGTAGAGGGTTACATGTGGAATTCCTTTTTAGTGTGAAAGATAACCCGTGAACTGGTGAGCTAATGATACCTGTTGACGTAAGTCCTGGTTTGATGGATGTTCTAATGAGTAGCAATTCAAAGTTGAAAGGGGTATTGCTTCCAGTCGTCTGTCAACCCTGCAGCTACAAATAGAGTGATGAGAAACTTAAAAGAGCGGCGAATTGAAAAACGTACATAACCATTTTCCCATGCACGGAGGCTCGTGGCTTGTCAGCGGGAAACTCATTAATATTACAAGACATGCATATAGCAAAGTCAACTAGGGCATGAACATAATTACGGTCAGATAAAATACAAAAACAATGTCTAGCATTTAATGACATTTATCATGAATAGTGTTTTTTAAATGACGAAAATGTCATTTATCATATAAAATATATGTTGTTTATTTTATTGTATGATAATCTCGACATGCATAAGTACTGTAATTGTTATAACATACAATTATATTTTATCTTATCAACACAAAGCATACAACTTGAAAGTAAAGTAGAACAACTTTTAACTCTGTAACCGCCAAATTATTCAATCCGAATTTTCACCCACTTGAAATTGTGTCTCGCTGACGCGATCCACAACTTCAAGTGAGTGAAAATGATTCAGATTTGACAAAATGGAGGTCAACTGTTTTCAAATATTGCTGATTGATGTCATTTTGTATCTTTAACATGTTTAAAAGGTGGTACTTAATGTGCTGATAAAAAATGAAAACCCGAATATATGCGGCACCGGCGGTTAAAGGGTTAATATGTAGACCGTAGACGTTAGCAATGCACACACTAAGATTTGGAATGCCACAATAACCCTTCAACACCCAAATAGAATAACATCAATCTCCACCCACCTGAAGCTGTATCTCGCTATACCGAGACCCACAACTTTAAGTGGGTGAAAATGACCCATGTTTGCTTAATTTGAGACCAAACATTTGCAAATCTTGATGTTTAAACAACACGCATTTCGTTCCCAATAACGGCGATTTAAACCAGAAATAAAACGGATTAAAAACGACTATAGTGGCGCCTAGCGCTTTAACCCTTTAACCGCCGGTGTCGCATATATTCGGGTTTTTATTAGCACATAAGGTACCACCTTTCAAACATGTTAAGATAAAATATGACATCAATCAGCAATATTTGAAAACAGTTGACCTCCATTTTGTCAAATCTGAATAATTTTCACTCACTTGAAGTTGTGGATCGCGTCAGCGAGACACAACTTCGAGTGGGTGAAAATTCTGATTGAATAATTTAGCGGTTAAAGGGTTAAGCGTTAGTACTGGGTGAATGAATGCATCAATGGTTTATGAATGCCAAATAAATCACGAAGAGCACAGAAGGCCTACTGATGTTTTTTATATAAACAGTGTGTTGCAATGACCGTGATGTAGTAGTGCCTTTAATAAACGTGTTACATCACCTAACATATTTATTTATAAACCATGGAGACCAAAGGTTTTTTCAATTTGAAATCATCATAAATTTCTTAGTTAGTTTTTTACCGCTTTATTTGAATACCTATGTTCTGGGCTTAAGGCCATTACAAATCGTTAACCCTTTAAACGCCAGTCACGATTATATTCCGTTTTTCATTTGTTTATTAATTTCACATTTATTACCACATGTTAAAGATAAAACGTGATATCAATTTGCAAGATTTCAAAATCGTTGACATCCATTTTGTCAAATCACTTTTCACTCACATAAAGTTGTGAACTTTGAATGAGTGAAAATTCCAGTTAAATAACTTGGGGGTTAAAGGGTTAATATAAAACATATTGGGACTCAAATCGTGTTATGACCGTATTGTATTTCAATAATTGTTAAATTAGCGCCATGTGCTCAGTAACGTTAGTGGTGTTATTTTTATTTTCGCGCCGTCGCTGACAGCGTGTTGCATTTTGGTGTCGACTTGCACAAATAAGATGGCTTCGACGTGCAAACTCAGTCGCATGTTAACAAAACGCTCCCCAAGCAAATCCAGCATAGCGTTTATCATGGTGATCGTAGATCAAAGGATCCCACAGATGTAGTGACAAGTTGATCACAGCTCGCGTCAAGATGACCACCGTAATTACAAAGTGTCAGTATCAACAGATAATATACTCATTTCCATAATACTCGCAGATAGTACACACAGTACTCCACAAAGTAACACGCAGGGTGGCGGTTAGAGTGAATGAATGCAAGTACCACCACCCGATGTAAGATAAAGTGGGAAATTCTCAAATGTCATGTTAAAGCATGTTTATCTTTTAATTTGATCTTATCGGCAATTTCTACAGCGGCGCTGCTACTGAAAATTATTCCGATTACATATTCAATAACGACATCGTGTAGCACCAAGTAATCTACATAGATATTCACCATTGCCCGCCTCTTCAACACCTAAAACAATGTATCAATGCATAGACTCGCCTGGTAAGAGTCCCATGAGTTTTAAACCCTTTAACCGCCAAATTAAAAAATCGGAATTTTCACCCACTTGAAGTTGTGTCTCGCTGACGCGATCCACAACTTCAAGTGAGTGAAAATTATTCAGATTTGACAAAATGGAGGTCAACGCTTTTCAAATATTGCTGATTGATGTCATATTTTATCTTTAACATGTTTAAAAGGTGGTACATAATGTGCTAATAAAAAATGAAAACCCGAATATATGCGACACCGGCGGTTAAAGGGTTAAAAAATCTGGTTATGGGGGAGGGGTCACAAGCCCCTACACTATCCTCCCCCCCCCCCCTCAAAACTAGTTTCGCCACATAAATGTTTGTAAAAACATGTTGACATTAAAAATGTATAAGCCTTAATACAGGTATCATAGGTATATGTTATTAATAGAACTACAACACATATTTTTATTTTAGCCACGACCAAAATTTAAACAATATTTATTTCTTTACCAGGAAATTAATATTATAATTATAAACCTCAAGCTTATCTTCTTTTTGTCAGAGCATTTACCAATTGTTCCGATTTGACAGTAAATCCGTACATTTGCGTGCCGCAATTCCGAAGATGACGCGATGGTCAAAGCTAGCTTGATAAGAGCTCCAACCTCGGCGATGCTGGCCCACCATTCTTCCAGCATTGGGCCATATTTCACCGCCACAACTGACCCGTCAGATCATTATGATGTGGTCGCCATTAACCTGTCTCTCACAGGTGCCATAAATCACCCTGTGACAGGTACATGTACATTCCCAGTTTACGTGTCTTGTCAATTCACCTGTCAGACACACAAACGTCATGTAAATAAGCTCCATTCAACCCTGTGAGTGCTATTGCTAGTCGCAGCTCTTCTACTTTGCAAGATACAAAAGTATTTTTTTAATTTAAAGAAACTATATGTTACATATTGGTTTTACTTTACGCGATTGAAGAAATGTTTTTTGAAGGGGATTTATCTACGTTTTTTCATCTGCAGGATTTTTTCCATTTTTTAAATAAAATATAAAAAAAATAAACGTAGCTTTTTTCACCCACGTCAAGTTGTGGAACGCGATAGCGATCAACAACTCGATGTAGGTGAAAAATAATATCCCACCTGACACAATGTTTAAAGTCCATCAAAAGTGATTTACCTGATAGTATAAGTGCGTTTATGGCCTCTGACGTTAGAGTAAAGTGAAATAAGAGAATGCAGCGTGTTGCTTTCTTCACCGAGATAGAAGTGAGATAGCATCATCTATAGAATCTTAATAAGTAAAAAACTTCCTCACACATTAGCCTACAATAAGTACCCCCATGACCTTGTTGGGAATACTTCTGACATAGCTTGAGAGGTTCATGTATAATTTACGTCTAAGTTAAGGTGGCTGCAGATAGATAAGTGGCTATTTTCAGGAGTTTTTACAGATGAAGATGGTAATGAAGTTGGTTTTGAAGATCAGATAATAGAAGAATCACGCACGACCCATAGAAACAGTAACCTTGACCAAACCTATAGAACCTCCTCGCCTTCACGAATGCACAATTGTTGTGTTCTGAAGTTGAAATATTTTTGTAATGTTTTCAGAACTATTCTGCACAAGTAATTATCCATTCCTTTTTACATAAAGTTATAGTGGCGAGAGTTTTCTTCGGTACGTTTTTCCGTGGGTATAATACATTTGACAGATATAGTGTTAAAAACTCAAAAAACAAAAATATCAATTAAAATAAACATGGCCAATAATAATGGCTAAAAGATTATTATAGTTTAAATGTTAATACGTATTTAAAAGATTGCAATAAAAAGTCACAGAAACAGATTTTTCATTCTAATGCACACACACGGCTGACATCTGCAAGTAGACGTCCAAGAACATAAATCGTTAACAGTAAATGACTGTTGTAATTTTAATTTATAGTGAAGCATTAGCTGGTGCTTCAACGAGTTAACAGAAGTTGAGTCCCGGATCTGTATTGAAAGAGAATTCCATTCACTTGCACTTCTATGAAAAAACTATTTTTTAAATGTCTCAGTTCTTATCAGCAAAGGTTTTAAATATCATATCAGCTAATAAACATGTCAAAGATACACATGAAATCAATCATCAAGATCCATTTTGTCAAATCAAAATAATTTTCACTTGATCGCGTTAGCGAGACACAACTTCAAGTGGGTGAAAATTCCAGTTAAATAACTCGGCGGCTAGAGGGTTAATAAATAATCTTCAGATCAGTGGTGCTATAGGCCTAGAGGGAGGCTTTATTTGAGTTTCCCAGCTCATATCAGTGTGATAACTTACACCAATTTGGTGCTATATATATCAGATTGTATCAGTACGTGTGATATACCCATGTCATGCTTCAAAGACATAAACATTATTTATGTTTCACACCAGTTACAATAATAATACGTATACATTTAGATTAGATGTGTTCATATTATCATTATATGAATAATTACTTTTTCAAGATACGTAAAATGTTTTTTATCACGTATTTTGAAATTACCACTACTATTTTTTTTTATGACGAATAATACTTAATTGGAATATATTTATATTTTAATTCCACAACTCTGTAGGATTACTATGACTATACCGGTAATTTGTTTCTGATAATAACGTTCTGATAATATTTTACATCATTGTCTTACATATTCAATGTGTACGTAATGTACAACTAAGTTCATGTCAACTATATATGTAAAAAAACCTACATAGACTTATTTTCGTCAAGAAATATATAATAGATTACTGGCATCGAACCAGTTTATTAGATTCCATTTGAAGTCAGCGACAAATCATTAGCTATTATGTAACGTGTGATATGGGAGTGGTCAATCACGCTTCTTATGTCCAACTGAAACGGCACTCTAAGCCAATGTTGTTTTAATGCCGGGCCACCGTCGCAGACGGTTTCCCGACAATAAAACAACATTGACTCAGCGCCTCGTGTTTGACGAGGAGGGCGATGAAAGAGAAGCTATTAATTAGGCGTGATCACAAGGTCTTGGGGCGTGGCTACTGAGATTATGAGCGATATCAATGAGACGATTGACGTGAGCTATGAGATTATGGGGCGTGGTCTGTGAGATTATTAAACGCCGCCTGTGAGATCAACCCTTACAGTGCGGGGATCGACTTTAGACGTCAGGATCTGACGTCTGTAGACGTCAGATCCTGACGTCTAAAGTCGATCCCCGCACTGAACGAGTACAAGCCTTTGTAATGGCCGTAGACCCATTACATACATGTATGTATGAAGCGGAAAGGCATAACTAAGACATTTATGATGACTTCAAATTGAAAAACCTTTTGGTCTACATGGTTTGTACAAAAATATTCCAGCTCTTTAGGGATTAAGGGGCGTAACGGACTGTTGTGTAATCGTGATTAATATTAAGCTGGCTAAACTGACCGCTGGTCGGCGGATCTTTGACAGTCAAGCATTGACGTGCTAAGCACGACTTTGTTATTAAAAAATATTATTTTCACCCAGTCTGGTCGTGCTGATGAATTATCGCTTCTTTCTATTTTTCATTAATTTGAAGCATTATTGTTAAATAAATTTCTAGCACCAAAATAATCCATTTATAGACCCAAATATTTATCAAATGTACCTAAGTTTACGTTTCTGCCAAGGAAGAACAACATCCATTAGCAATAGAGTGTAAAATGGAAATTAGTTATTATTATTTCTGTATTTGTATTGCAATAATAATGAGCATTGAGTTTTCGGCAGCTATGTGGCCATAAATACAGTGAAAAAAACCCATATACTTTACTCCAATATTTATATAATAATCAATATATTACTTAATTATTATAGATTATTCAATTTTGATAATCTAAGTAATTTAGTTTTCTTCTTTGCATACAATTATACAAAATTATACAGACCCTTATTTTTCATTTCGCTTAGTTTTTTATCTCCATCCAGATGAGGGGTATTATTATCGTGTATGTCTGTATATGATTACACCCCAGCTGTCTACGTCAAACTATCATCTTAGCCTATCATCTTAAATAAACACGATACATTAACCCAATGTCGGTATAATGTGGGCCAGCATCGTAGGCGAGGGGCCAACATTGTACTAACATTGAGTGCACGTTTCGTGTTTGCTGGGTAGAAACCAACTCTAAGATTCGGTTTGCTCCTTGTTCCTGTCAAAAATGTAGACATATCTAATCGTTAAAAAACTTGTATGTGACCAACCTGCGATACCCTCAGTAGTCTACAATACGATATGACATCACAGTAAATATCAGCCCATATCATTACACTGTGTGATATATACCCTGTATAGCCCTCGGGGAATAAGGTCACTATGTTTAGTAAATCTGTTTTTATCAGAAAAATAGCGACGATATAATGAGGGGGAAAAATGACCTAATTTCTGGAGAATGTCATGATTGCGACCCCCACAAAAAAACTATTCCCAGAAGAACTAACGTAAAAAATACTATGTGGACGTAATTATAAAAAAAATAATGAGTGCGATGAAAAAAAACATAGCTGGGTGAGCTTGTTTCATCTCTCCTGAAATTGAGTGTTTTTGTTGGAAATTTGCATCCATTCAATGCGTGTTAGCAGAAATGTATTTATGCATTTCAGGTGTTAGGCAGAACAATGCATGTTTACTATTGTGATGCGCAAGCCTGATCATTATATAATGTGCGCGCTCGTCTAAAACAAAAAAAGCGTGTGGCCTTTGCAAAACATACATTAATAAGGGGCCTACTGTATTACGACTGCAAAGCCAAAATACAGCAACCGCTTACTTGAAAAGCAAGCAGTTACTGCCGTTTTGGCTTTACATGACAATATAATATCGCATTTCCTTTAACCCTTTCAGGCCTGAATTCACCATAGTCATCTTCACCCACTACAATCCGCGAATTGCTGTCGCAATTCTCGACTTGTAGTGGATGAAGATGATTTGAAGTGGTTTAAAAATTAAAGAAAATTGTCATGTATTGGTAAACCAGTTTCATGGCCATTTTCGTTCTAAAACCCTTTGTCGTAGGAAAATTAAATCTGTTTTCAGGGATGTAAAATGATGCTTTAATGCATCGTGAGGGCTTAAAGGGTTGAAGACGGGGGATGTAATCATATAAACATTACTTAGCGCGGTGAAGAAACTGATCTGTATATTTTTAAGCTCAAAAGCTTAAGACTCGACCCCTGACGTTCTCTATTTTTTTAGATGAAGCCACGTATTTTCACCAACACAAGCGAGTGTCGAATTAAACTAACGTCGAGTTCTTGCGTCGATCATCAGCTGGTAGATATTCTACGTTGCCGTTTTTATCATGCTGGCGAAAATGCCGTAAAATCTGCTATGAAATGAATTTCACAAATCTTAGTGTGATTTTCAGGCACTTGGAAATGTAGATCGTGATAGCCATGATAGCGAGGCACGTGTGGCTGGAAATTCATATATATTTGATAGTTCCGTGATCTCAAGGTTTGCTAACAGGTTTTCAAAATATAAATTTTCGAGGGTTACGACAAAATTCACTACTCTAATACCAATACACTCCTTGGATCAGACAGAATTGCAATCTCGACCAATATCCAATCTAGCCTACGATATATCGTAACTTGAACAAGAATACGGACACACTCCAAGATTATCACACGTAGTCTCTTACACCATGTAAAGGTTGACTTATCTAAATGCGTACCGTCTGAATGCGTGTAATTAAATAAACAAACTAACATAGAATACAATCATTATTATCGGTAACATATTGGTAGAACTTTAAAATATTATAAAAAAAAGCTTATTGAAGTAAATAAATATTTCCGTGGAAACTGTTTTAGAAACCTGATTCACAACCTCCAAGCAAACACGAGACATTCAGCCGGTGTTGTTTCTATGTTGGCCCATCGTCTGCGACGCTGGACCAAAATTTAAACAACACCGGCTGAATGTCTCTTGTTTGCTGGGAGCTGGGCAGTCAGCGCAAAGGTAAGAAAGTGAAACCTAATGCGGCTATATGACTACTTAAGGGCTGGGGAAGGTGGTATTTTATCGTCTGAGAAGCGTGTGGCGTCTTTCATCTGTGAACAGATCTGAGCAGATTACACCCCTCTCGTTCATTACTGAGGTCATTAAAACAGCTAAGTCCCCGTCCTATTGTCCTGTTCAACAGGCGTACTGTGTCATATATCCCAAGACACGTGGGACGTTGAACCAATGTCGATTTAATGTCGGCCCGCTGTCTTCAAAGGCGGGCCGACATTGAACCGACATTGGTTCAACGTCACGTATTTGTTGGAGATGTGAGTGAGTGAGTGAGTGAGTGAGTGAGTGAGTGAGTGAGTGAGTGAGTGAGTGAGTGAGTGAGTGAGTGAGTGAGTGAGTGAGTGAGTGAGTGAGTGAGTGAGTGAGTGAGTGAGTGAGTGAGTGAGTGAGTGAGTGAGTGAGTGAGTGAGTGAGTGAGTGAGTGAGTGAGTGAGTGAGTGAGTGAGTGAGTGAGTGAGTGAGTGAGTGAGTGAGTGAGTGAGTGAGTGAGTGAGTGAGTGAGTGAGTGAGTGAGTGAGTGAGTGAGTGAGTGAGTGAGTGAGTGAGTGAGTGAGTGAGTGAGTGAGTGAGTGAGTGAGTGAGTGAGTGAGTGAGTGAGTGAGTGAGTGAGTGAGTGAGTGAGTGAGTGAGTGAGTGAGTGAGTGAGTGAGTGAGTGAGTGAGTGAGTGAGTGAGTGAGTGAGTGAGTGAGTGAGTGAGTGAGTGAGTGAGTGAGTGAGTGAATAAGAAGGTGACGAAAACAATAATTTGAGTGTCGGAAACATTAAAGCAGTCAACGCTAACTAGATCCACTGTGTCTATTTGTAAACACGTGGTCGTCTGCTTTCATGTGCTAATTTACGGACTAAATATACACTTGATCAAATGTTGATGTGTGAGTGAGATTGCGGCGGTCAGGTAGAAATAGAAAGGATCAATCGCCGGCTTCTGGCTCTTAACTAAGCCTGAGGGAGCCTGTGGTCACTCATTATCGCCCGGACAGGAAATACCGACGTGCTATATACACACCGGCGTCCAGCAAATGTGAGGCGCTGAACCAATGCTGTGGCAATGCTGGCCAGCGTCTGTGACGCTGGCCAGCATTGCCACCTCAGTAGTTCAACGTCGTGTGGTCTGCATATCTACTTACAACAAATAGGACCTGGTGTCATTCCGTAAACTCCGTCAAGAGTGCGCAGTTTACTTTGAATTAAAAATTGAATTAAACAGAAGAATGGGAGTATATGCGACTCTCAAGCTGATTAGCAGCAAATGACGTAAGAAATAGACATAGCACTTGGTGTAATACATGCAATATGTATGATGTCATATCTATGCATGTCGTATGCATCACAGATGCACCATGCGCATGGGACAATTTATTTAAGAAAAAATATTACCATCCGTGATTAACAGTTCGTTTTTCCTTCAACGTATGATACTGAGACATTTAAAAAAAAAATTGTGATTTTCAATCACTGTTAAAACGGAATTGAGGCGTAAATATTACAGTTGAGCAAGGAATCTATTGAGATTCCTTGAGTTGAGTAGAAATGAGAACTTGATGTAGGTACTGAGTGGTTACCCACTGAATAAAGTACTTTTCGAAGCTGACCCATCGCCTTTTAAAAAAAATTCGCGGAGAACGTGATTGTATTAAATAATCTAAAGTAGCGAAAGAAAATGTGTTCAGATTTGCATGTTTTTAATTTTCAGTGACGTTGCAAGACAACACATTATAGTTGTAAAATATTTCATCTATACAGACATTTCAATATACATGTATACATTATATATTCCTGTTACCTCTTGGTTGACCTATTTGTATGTGTGGTTGTTTATTTATATAATGGTCAGCTCCTGGTGAAGGTTTATTTTGCGGCGGACGTTTTATGTGCTTAAACAGCTGGTCTATCATTGTGTAATGAGTTCACCATGTGCCAGTTGTGTGTGGGCCTTCTTCTGATTGTCAGTCCTGTCGGGTGATAATCTTTGAGCTATTCTGGATTTACGTCAAACGCTGTAAAGCTGTTACAATCTAAAACATTTATCTCGTAGTTACGATTTATTAATACAATTATTTGCATTCAAAATATCACTTTTTAAAGATAATTATGTCTTAGTTCTGATATTTTTTGTTTTTAAATTGAGCAAAATATAAACACCGCTTAAACTGTTATAAGCCTATGTTATTCTTGGCAACCATTTCCCCTCTCACGATGCATCAAGGCATCATTTTATACACATACAGTTTTTATAGGACGGAAATATTAATGGGACTGTTTTAATAATAACGATATCGTTGTATCATTTGGCACCCACTTCAAGTCATCCGCATCCACTAATATCAGAAAGAGCTAACTGAGACATTTATGATGATTACAAATTAAAAAACCCTTTGATCTCTATCATGTCTATGGTTTGTATCAACATAATCAACTAATCCTGTATAGTGCATGTGGTGAAATAAAATATGCATTTGTAAACGCTTATGGCTCTTTTTCCATGGTCTCATTCAGTTCACAATTTAACAATTACGCCACACCCTCCCCCGCTTTCCACCATACAGGGGCACTGCACGTGTTCGGCTGGGTGTGAATTATGCAAAGCATGTTATCAGAAACCCTAATCCTGATTGAGTGTTCAGATTAAACCGTGTGCCCTGCTATAATATATGCCCGGTCAGGACTGACCGCGCTGCACGCCAACCTGAAACAAGGCTGGGTGATCAACGCTGGATTAATGTTGGGCCAGCGTCACAGACGTTGCTCCAACTTTAAAGCTGCGTTGAAAAAGTCAGTTATTCACACGGTGAGCATTGCCCGGTACTCTTGTTATTCTAACTACACGCACGTGTGAAACAGACGTCAAATGTTATTAAAAGCGACACTCTCTCAGGTGGAATTCATTATCCCCTTATCAACGAAAAATGTTACATTTTACCAGTTTGTAAGTAAATTGTGAGAATATGTTGTTATTTCCATAACAACAGAGTGTGGTGAATGATGCCATAGTTTTTATGTTCTCTCTTGTTCAAATATTTATCATTTTTCCGTTTGCCTGCCCTTCAGGATGATAATGAGAAATAACGTGAAAATATGAATAGTATTAACATTCGTTTTGGCAGTATGCACTATTTTTGTCTCAAATATGTTCACAGAATAGTTATACATGTAGTTTGCACAACCATATATATAGTTTGTCGTTTGTAGTAAGTAATTATTGTGGTGTAAAATAAAATAAACAGATATTGCAAAAATACTTATATTTGGCTCAGTTCACATTAAAAAAAAATCAATTCACTTTATTCAATTTTAAATGCATACAACGGCTCTTCTAGCTCTATGATTGGAATAATATTTGCACCTACGGTTCTCTAATAATAGTATATAAGCATACAGTTTAAAGTGTAAAGCATGATCTTTACCTAAAACGAATGTAATTCAAACTAATCAACGCGATCATGATGATCAAATCGCGTAAAAGTATAGGTAGTATGTCAGAACAGGCCTGTGATGTGGGCTTAAGTTACACTGACCATTGTCCGGTTCAAATTGACCAGAGCCATTTCACAGTTTACCGCCCAAGTGACCAGGCAAACGTCACGTTGTCACGTGATTATGTTGACCAAACAAGGAAACGCGAGACATTGCCCTAATGATGGGTTCAATGGGTAGACGGTGGACCAGCATTGAGCCGATATTAGGGCGATGTCTCGTGATTATATTGACCACACAAACTGACCGTGAACTGAGAAGATGGCGGGAAATAAGAACAGAGGCATCACATCTGATCGTATCGCTGTGACAACATTTAAACCTAGCTTACAACGATGAAAGATTTTGGTATCAACCATATTTTTTTTCAATTTGAAATCATCATAAATGTCTTAGTTAGCTCAACGCTTCATTTGAATACCTATGTTATGGGTCTACGACCACTATACAGACGCCAGAGCCTAAATTGGCCTAAATTCTTTATTGAACACAACGTATGATCAGATGACCGTCAGACTCATACTTAAGAACATTATTTTGTGCATTGACCATTATTTTGTGTATTTAGCATTTTCAATAATAGCATCAATCGTCATTTAATGCCCAAATTTATCAGTCTACTCCACGACGAGCGCATAATATATATCGTTTTTTTATGTTTATCTATTAAGCTTTCTATAACTACAAGTACATGTATGTAAAATATACATGGATAAAACTGTATATATAGAGGCAAGAGGCGACACGTGACCAGCACCTATACGAGGTCACTTCCCTTAAAAAAACAGCCTGTTTATACACGATTAACATGTTTATACAATTCGACAGATCTAGTGTTAAAATCTCAAAAAGCTGGGGAGCAAACAATGCTTGGAGTAAAAAATCAACTAAAAATAAGCATATCCAATAATAATGACTAAAATATTAATATAGTTTAAAATAGTGTTACAGACACAGATTTTTCATTCACATATGGCTGACATCTGCAAGTAGACGTCCAAGAACACATATCGTTTACATTAAATGACTGTTGTAATTTTGATTTATAGTGAAGCATTAGCTGATGTTTGGACGAGTTAATAGAAGCAGAATTCCGGATCTGTATTAAAAGCGAATTCGATTCACTTGCAATTCTATGATTTTTCACTTGCAATTCTATGATTTTTCTTTAATGTTTCAGTTCTTGTCAGCAGAAGTTTTAAAAAGCAAGCTGCAGTCACCAGATCTACGCGAAGTATTGTCGATAAATTGAGTATAATTTTTAAAGAAATATTTACTTTATCATTTAAACACTTATAGAAAAAATCATCTGAAATTTTACGTCTGAAAACACAGAGGTATATTAAAATTTAGTCCTTATATTTTCTTGATTCAGCTCAATACACCTGTCCTGGTAACTGGGGCCGTCAAATTTGGTCACAAAACGTGTCATTCCTTGTTGTACACTTTCAAGGTTTGTTAACTCCTTGGCATTTTGAGGAGACCAAAACGGAGCGCTATATTCAACTATGCTCCTTATTTATGATTTGTACAAGTTAAATTCAACATTATTGAAAGCATGATATCCAACAACATCAGAAGCATGACCTTCTGAAACAACGCGCTGGATTCTGTTCGTCAGATATGAATTGAACCAAGATAAAATATTTTCATTTAAGCCAAAAGATTGCAGTTTGTGAAGTAGAAGCTTGTATTTCACAGATTCGAATGCTTTGCTGAAGACGAGATATATTATGTCAGCCTGGCCAGATGCATCTAATACACTGCCTATTGTATGATATATCAAGTAACTGAGTGGCACATGATTTGTTTCTCATAAATCCATGTTGTGCTTTGGAAAAATATGGTTGACAATGGGATACATATGGTTGAAAATGCAGCTTTCCATAATTTTAAACACACAGCTTAGTAGAGAAACTGGACGTTGTTTTTCAATACTACTCCTTTGTGAACATCTCTTTTGTTTAACAGCGTATAAACTTCCACTTACAGCCGAAAGAGAATGTTTTACCATTGCTACCGATTAAAATAGTTGTTGCCCTATCTTTTTACACTCTCTTAAAAAAAAAAGTTATACCAATAACACGCTTTATAGTCGACACAAGAAAACGAAAGATGACATTATCTGATACCGTTATTATCAATTCATAAAACAAAAGCAAGCATCATGTTTATCGTTGCACTCTTCTTTTGTTATGTTACGTCGGTGGAGGGGGGGGGGGGGTACCTCGACTTGTAAAATCTGAAGCTACATTTTAATATAACCATTGCAGATCTAGTAGACATTAAACAATCACGCATAATTTATTTGATTTTTTTAAATAAATAATTATTGTGATTATCTTTATTCGAATTAAATGAATGAATGAATGAATGAATGAATAAATAAATGGATGAATGAATGAATGAATGAATGAATGAATGAATGAATGAATGAATGAATGAATGAATGAATGAATGAATGAATGAATTAATAAATGAATAAATGAATGAATGAATGAATGAATGAATGAATGAATGAATGAATGAATGAATGAATGAATGAATGAATGAATGAATAAATGAATGAATGAATGAATGAATGAATGAATGAATGAATGAATGAATGAATGAATGAATGAATGAATGAATGAATGAATGAATGAATAAATGAATGAATGAATAAATGAATGAATGAATGAATGGATGGATGGATGAATGAATGAATGAATGAATGAATGAATGAATGAATAAATGAATGAATGAATGAATGAATGAATGAATGAATGAATGAATGAATGAATTAATGAATTAATGAATGAATGAATGGGGTTTTAGTCCATCTGTGTGCAGATATAGGCTAAACTGGGCCAGGAGAACCTCCTGATGTTGGTGAGATCAATAAGATGACACTGCTCGCCAAACGCAGGATTCTAAATTCGAGCCCTGGTGGTCTGAGGCCGAGAACGCCACATCATGCTCTCGGTCACGGAGACTCCCCACAATATTGACTATTTACTAATGAGCAGGGAAGAAATATTTTGTTTTTTTAAAACTTTGAGGCGAAATGGGGTTCGAACCTGCAATCTCCTACATTCCAAGCAGGCAGCTTGCATCAGGGCCCCTGCTCTTTTATTCGAATTAGTCAAAGTTGGAAAAGTTGTATTGACACCATTTGAACGTAGAGTGACACACAACAGGTGAACGAAAATTGAGCTAGTATAAAAACATTTCTTCTGTGGATTCATGGAGACTTTACAGCCATTTAAACCAGAGAATGAAGCGCAAACAACATGTTTCATTTCCATCAACGGCATCAAGAAAGTGAGATTATAACGAAGATGTTTGTTTGTGTGTGAAGACAACCCCCAAACAGCAGTAACTGATTTACTTTTCAAGTGAGCAGTTACTGAGCCTTTGCAAAGGCAGACAGCAGTAACTGCCCACTTGAAAAGTAAGCAGCTACTGCTGTTTGCCTTTGCAGTTCAGCGCAGGTATACTCGCTGTGCAAGCAGATTGTAGAGTGTTGACAGCCAACCCATCTATATGTGTACACAAAAGCGTTTGCTGAGGCAGTCACTGGCTGGTCAACCACTGGTCATCACAGCCAGGTAATGAAAGGAAAACATCTTGTTTTACTTTCATTAAGAAGACGATGACAAGTCATTTGGGTTTTTGTGCGAGCGTTGTCCCATTTAGAGTGATAAAGTGTCAAATGTCGGCATTCTCATGGATCACAATGTAAAGTCTTATACAGTAAATACAGACATTGTTAAGTTAATTTTAAAATGTTTGCTCACGTATTTTTACCATATACATGTACACACCTTTCAAAATTAATTATCTTTTAAAATACGATATTTCTCGCTGATGTCATGGAGATAGTATATCCATGCTGATATCAATGCTTCTTCGCGATTCCGAGTGATTAATGCTTAGCTCGTGGAACTTTAGAATGCCTTCGTCATTCCATTAATTGAGATAACGAGCTAATTACTACAGCTTGTCCATTTTAGTAATAGTTTGTGACATCATTTGATTCATCACAGGCCATTTCAGAGCAATTGGAACATCAGTCAATAATGATATGCTGTTAAATGTTTGTAAGACCGACGTTGTTTTAATCATTCCCTGAATGGAGAATAAAGGTTGGTATCTACACACTTCACAAAGTGGCAGGTACAAAACTTCAATGCAATGGGACGGAATCCCAGCAAACACAAGACATTGAACCAATGTTGGTTTACTGTTGGTCCAGCGTCGTAGACGGTGGGCCAGCATTAAACCAACATTGGTTCAACGTCTTGTGTTTGCTGGGATGTTTTCTAACCCTTACAACGCTTACTTACTTTTGTTTAAACCATGGATACCAAAGGGTTTGTTAACTTGAAATTATTTTAAATGTCTTAATTATATCTTTTTGCGCTGCATTTGAATTGCTATGTTATGGGTCTACGGCCATTATAAATTGTTAGACTTTTTCAATGCAGAGACCATATTTAGACTCTAAATGTCTAAATAGGGTCACCGCACAGAAAGGGTTAAATACTATTAAGAAAGTAGTCTGTGCATATCAGAAATCCCCCCCCCCCCTACACAGTATAATTGCACTGATCAAAAAACACGTTTTAAATAGTGCATGATAACCTTTCCAGAACCTTTGGTTTACTACAGTTTATCTCCATTCCTATAATAATATGTAGGCTACTTTAACCCTTTAACCGCCGGTGTCGCATATATTCGGGTTTTCATTTTTTATTAGCACATCAAGTACCACCTTTTAAATATGTTAAAGATAAAATGTGACATAAATCAGCAATATTTAAAAACAGTTGACCTCTATTTTGTCAGATCTGAATAATTTTCACTCACTAGAAGTTGTGGATCGCGTCAGCGACACACAACTTCAAGTGAGTGAAAATTCAGATTGAATAATTTGGCGGCTAAAGGGTTAACCCTTAGAGCGCTAAGCGCGACTGTAGGCGTATTCAATCCGTTTTTACTAGCCGCTTGATTTAAGTCGCAGTTACCGGGAACGAAATGTATGTTTAAACATCAAGATTTGCACATGTTTTGCCTCAAATTAAACAAACATTAGTAATTTTCACCCACTTGAAGTTGTGGGTCGCGGTAGCGACACACAAATTCAAGCGGATGAAAATTTAAATTATTTAATTTAGCGACTTAGTGGTTAAAATCAGAGTGGATGGCGTTGAGATAATCAAGACGGTCTTCACGCAGCGTGACTCATCTGTTCGCTGAGCCGGCAAATGAAGCACAAACAAACTGTTTTACTTTCATTAAGGACTTCATTTACAAAGTGCCAGTTTCGTCACACTGGTCGTGAGCGGTCGTGCAGTCACAGCCCGAGCATGCCATGAGACAACCATGAGACAACCACAGGAATTTACCTCTCACAGGACTCATTTTCAATGACTTTAAGACTTGAATTGCTGTTTTAGCCACTAACCACCGGTCCCGATTATATGCGTTTCTCCCAATTTTATTACCACATTACATATTAGCTTTTAAATATGCTAATGTTAAAAAGTGACATAAAATCAACAAAATTTCTGAATCGTTGACCTTCAATTTGTCAAATCTGGATAATTTTCATTCACTGGATCGCATCAGCGAGACGCAACTTCAAATGAGTGAACTTTTTTTTTTTAATTTAGCGTGGTTTAACACACTTTTTCATGTTAAGGATATAAAAGGCCTCGCGATAAGCTAAGCATGTCTCACTTCCCATCAAACACGAAACGTTCGCTTAATTATTCTCGGCCAGCGTCGTACAAGGTGGGAACATTGAGCCGGTATTGGCACAATGCCCCGTGCTTACATCAACATAATATCAACAAAGCAGGATGAGCAGCAAAAAGGGATACATGAACATGAACATTAAGGGATACATATACATGAACATTGTCATGTCGTAACAAGTTTCGGTATTTGTTTATAGTCAGTTAGCCACTTGAGGAGCGACCATTAAAAAAACGTGTGTGTGTGGGTGTGGGGGTGGGGGGGAGAAACTCTTTTTCTGCAAGATTATTTTCACACCGTTTGTTTGTGCCAAATATTTTTTTCGCGTTTTCTTTGGATTTTTTATTAGCGATATGCCATACCGTACGTGTGGCATTTGAGCTACTAAAGCCGAATGGTTTTCTTCAAAGCAGCATGATGTCAGATTTTGGGGTCAAATTAGAAGGCTCTCTGCAAGAATTCTTCGTCTAGACATTTACCTGCTGTTGATGCATATAATATGTTAATGTAAATGTTTGTCTGCGCAAATAATATGTGCACATTAACCCTTTAAGCCTCAAAATTGTTTAATTTGATTTTTTCCCCACTTGAAGTTGTGTGCCACTGACGAATGTAATCAGGACCGACGGTTAAAGGGTGAATTTAATACTAGGTTTGTTTTCATCTGAAATGTCGATTTGCTTATTTCAGTTCTGGCCACATCGTAGCCAGAGTAAAATTAAAATAACCGACAATTAAAATAAAGTAACATTTAAACAAAACCGAATTAACGTATATCAGATTTAAACAAAAGAACCAAAATAAATGGTCTCTCGAAAGTATATACTGGTTTTCTTGTCTATGTACATTTTAAAAACCACCTAATACAAAACCACAATTATTTTCTTCGTGTTCTTTTTTTTCTTTTTCTACAAGTCTGAATAAGATACAGCAGGCTAGCATGATAATGATAATAAAATGGTATTATTTCTATACGACGTGTGGCTCACAAATAGTTATTGTTAGAAATATTTAAAAGTATTAATATTGTATATATTGGTATAGTCAGGGGGCCAGGAGCTGAACCTGGAAAGTGGGTCCAAAGTTTTTTTCTCGATGTTTTCATGTTATATGGGTATTGTACTCTATGAAACCGCGTGATGGCATTCTCACAGCATTGAGCATTTTGAAATAACGAGTTTTACATTTTTTCGCCTATCGCGGCACAAAATAGTGGTTTTACGTGATCGGGAAAAACAGAAAATCACTTTATATATTCACACAACTGATAGTTATTAGTTTTATTGTTTGTATATTAATGTATTTTAATAATACATATCATTGGGTCAAAGGTCAAAGCTATAGTTCAAGGTCAAAGGTCCCAAAATCAGGTCAAACATGCCTAATTCAGCATCGTTTGTACATTACATCCTCCACATTTCTACATGTTTCCATAGCTGAACCTGTATTCATTGTCTTTTAATTTAGGTTTTTGTTATGAAGTGTCATAATCCTAATTAACTAGATAACCTGTCGCTCACATATTCTCGCTCATCTAGGCCACACTCCAAATGTGGCCTACGTGACCGTACATGTATATATTTGCTGGAATGAAAGATAAGGGGATTATTAGATTGTTTGAATAGTGTAGCAATGTATTACACGCTGGCATTCTATTGCATGGGCCAGTCAGCATGATTCACTAACCCAATGTCGGGCCATTATCTGTGACGCTGATGGGCTGCATTGACCCAACACTTCCCCAATGTTTAGATGCCCGGCCGCTATTGAGACACACAGAGGAAATTTGTGGGCCCTAATTGGGTAAAAATAAATCCCAGCCTCTGTGTCAAGGCAAATGATTGTATTGTGCGAAATAAGTTGGTTCATCAATGAAAATGTGGTCTGAATTTAACTGTGACGTATATGTTCCCTTCTTGTGCTATAACAGTTTAACATATGACTAAATAATTCACGATCTTTAACCTTTTTGTTTCTTATTTATAGTTCCAATATCACAGCATATCTAGATCTGACTATATGGATACATCAATTATCAATATGTGGTGTAATAATTCAGAGGTTACTGTACCTGCTAAACTACCAAAATTGTACGTAATAGTTATTGAAAAAAATAGTTCTTTATCTTAAACAAGTTAAATAATCAGCAATGATACCACCACCTTCGCCATAATTTTGTCATTTGCTATATATTTATATTAAAGCTACTACTACCTTCCTGTTCATTGTTTGTTTCATCATCTGTGTTCATATAGTAGTAGTATGCATCATATTCTTAGACAATGGCGATGCGTCCTGTATTCCTGCTTTGTTGCTTCCACATCGAACACTATAACATAGTTCTTACTGGAGCAACCATATGAAGATTTTTTTATGGTATTAGGGACCAGTTGCAGGGCTCGACACTAACTGATTTCAGGTAGTAGCCCAAAGGGCCAGTAACTACAGATAATTACTGGCCCTTAGCCTTATTGTTCTAGTCCTTAGTGTACACAGTATTAAGAGGAATGTGATTTTTTCATTGCCCCTAGGGCCAGTATCTCAGGTGATTTACTGGCCCTTAGGGATTTTTACTGGCCTCGGGCCAACGGGCCAGTGTTAGTGTCGAGCCCTGCAGTTGAGATGCAATCTGAGATCAGTTGACTTCATTCAGGGACTGTAGTTGAACATAACATATTCCCGTCTATGCTCCATTCATATGCTAACGGATCTAACTGCTGTGGCTCAAGCAAAAAGTTATATTTTCAAATGTTCCCGGAAGGCTTGCCCAGGTGATGGTAATTAACATAATTATCAACAGGTGATGCTCCCCTCGCCGTGTTACTAACTACAGAATAAGTTCCTCACTACATCGAGCCAGAAGACATTAATATTTCTGATAATACCAATACCAAAGCATCCAACCATAGTATCACATCGTGACAAAGAGGGTCCTGGCAGCAGGTTAGGAATGAGATCAAAATATTCAGCAGTGGTCACTTTAATTTCTATGACACATTATGTATAGGCGATTGCATTATAATGGGAATATCAATATTTGTCTCCTAAAGCTGTGTAACTATATGCTGTTGTCAGATCCTTAGTGATTATCGTCTTATTATGCGACTTTCGGATTTTTGCTATTTAGATCGGTCCTGGTATTAAGAGTGTGCATGTGCTCTTGTGTATGTTTTGAATAAGAGCTTCATCCTGTTATTACTAGCAGCAGTCACCAAAGCTGTTGGAACAGGGATATGTTTCAGGTTAGATACCCTACATCTGGCTATTCGTGCACAAAATTTAATGCTGGAATTGTAGTAACGCATATATTAAAGACTAGATGTAGTAATATTATCTTGGAAAGCAACATGTTGGACAGCAAGCGCAGAGCTCAATTTTAAGTATGTTAACATACTAAGTGAATTTAAATATGCATAAGAGACATAGGTTTTTTAAAATAAATTATCAGATGTACATTTAAATGATCTGCTAAATACAATTACAACTGTATCGGCCTATTCTCATTCTGACTTTGCGAGATAAGACACGAGATACAGGATAGCTACTGCCTGATTCAACACCTCATTTAGACCACCGCGACCCTCTGTTCGCCGACGGTGCATCTAAATTAATTAAATTTTAAAATACTTCCGTTTCCAGGTTCTTTGCCACCCTTGCCAACCAGACATCTTCAATGAGTATTGTATACTAATGAAGAATTGGAAAGGCTAAAAGCAGCTTTTAAACAAGTTGCGTTGCCTTTATCTCACTCTCACCACCCTTCGGGTGCTATGGTTCATTTATCATCACATTATCTTGGGTAACATTGGCTTTATTTTGTGTTTAAATGCATAAATGTAAGTCTGCACCACGGAACTGATCCTGCATCAGAGTTGTACACGATGACACCCATGAAGAGATGTATACCACCAGCCCGGGGATACGTCTCTGGCAAACAATTATCTGGATACACCCAAAGGACATCTGTCATCATTTTATGCAGTTGCAGATTTGATTTCATAATTGTAAATAGGGGCCGGTCGCCAATGTGTCATACCTGTTATAGCAGTGTCATGGTGTGCATGTGGCATATCAATATGTGGTAAGCCTATACAATTATGTATAATTATGCTACGAGTGTTTTAAGTGTCACACACTGTCTGCTTTTCTACAAATTATTCAGTTTGACAGTTTGATGGTTTTGTAGATTTCATGAAAAAATGCCCATAAAATTGACCCTTCATTGGCCCTTCTCTAACATGTTTACCTCGCTCTCTTGGTTTAGTGGCAACTCTGGTAGAGCGAAAGACGCAGGCATGTCACAATTTTTTGGATCATAGTATCTGATAAACACTTTATCAAGATCATGATAATCTGCGGTCGTCTTGATGACTCTTTTGAAAACTTTTTAATTGTTGTTTTATCGCGTTTAAAAGAAAACATAGACTGTGGATGGGTCATGATTTCTTGTCATTCGCTACTGAGCCCTCTTGGTCTGAATTATCAATCACGACGAACAGTTCGCACAAGTAATTCCAAATGAATGAAAATAATTTCAAATTTATTTTTATTCACAAAGCATAACGCTTGGATGGGGGTTACAATACCTGTCATCAATTGAATCCAGCCATGGAGCACCCATACGTTGCCATAATGTTATAGGTGTTACTTGCAGAAACATATACATATCAAATAGAACTAGACAGTCAGTCAGAGACTGCAAACTTCCGCCGCAGTGATTGTGTATTGGATCCGGGTCGTAAACTAAACAGGATCATTTCCAAATTTAATGGATCGTTCCTTGGCCCGAGACGCACCTCTGATAAAAGTTTTATGCAAATCCATTCATTGCTTTGTAAATAATCCTACTGACCATAACCTCCTTTGGCAGAGGCAATACACCACACAATGATTTCTTTTAAAAATGTATAAATCTCTGAACAAATGTTTTGATGTTAAGTGTTAACATCGTTGGATGACGTAGTATACAAAATTTTAAAACGTATGGCCAAAATTATACATTATATATCTCGTCGATATATTTATAGAATATTAATTATTGCGGTACATATGTCTTATAGTTACTCTCCGACATCATATTCAGGTTCGTAATGAAATTCCTTTCATTTTGATAGGTCACACTCAAACATTATTGTGAAATTTGAGGTTTTTACACTGGTAATTATATTTATGAAAGGCCTTGGGGTCAAAGGGTTCACATAACTCAAAACTTCTGGTTCAATCAATTTGTACAATTAGGACTTCACTTTTGTTAACACTGAAGACATACTATTTCCAATGATGGCAAATATAGATTAGTTTGGCGCTTTATATAAATATTTGTATTTTTCGAACCATGTAAAACCATTATTTTGTGTCCCGATTGACGCGATTTTATAAAACGTGTTATATAAAAATGCTCAATGTTGTAAGAATGCCATCATGCAGTTTCATGGAGTACAATACCCATATAACATGAAAACATTGAGAAAAAAACTTTGGACCCACTTTCCAGGTTCGACCAAAAATATGCATTTGACCCCCTGACTAGTAAGAATAATATCACAGTAAAAAGTGAGGGACAAAAGTATAAAATCGTCATAAAAAACTACTCCTCGTAGAGGTGTAAACTTCCCATGACACATGCTTTACAGTAACACGATCAGCAAAGCGGGAGCTGAGATCGGCGCGGGGGCAAAAGTGACTGACGGTAAAAAAGCCAAGAAAAATAGCGCGTGTAAAAATGGCTAACACTCCAGGCGTGGAAAATAAACAGCAGTTGTTCTGGTCAATTTGGTCCGCCAATCTCCAGATAAAAATACATGTTTATCCAGCAAACACAAGAGGTAGGCCCAATGGTGGCCCAGCGTCGAAGACAATGTGCCAACATTAAACCAACAGTGGGTCAACGTGTTTGTTGTGATATCCAGTGTTTGATACCCTATATACTTGACCCAACATTTGTTGCGTTTTGCTTCCAGTCAAACACCTCGTTGATATCAAGCACCAGAGCCTGACCCAATGTTGTTTTAATGTTGTGACGACGTCTGCGACGTCGGCACAACATTAGTACAGCATTGGGTGGACATCAGGACTGTTATCAATACCCCGGGGGATGTTTATCGGGAGCTGATACTGGACAGCTTGTCAACGTGTGAGGCGATCAACACGATTGGTTGTAGAGCGATGCGGACGGTGACAGGTTCGACTCCCGGGGGAGGAATCATTGAGCCCGTAACACAGGTTGCGTGGCAGATAATTTCACAGTGAGTGGCTTTGAGCGGTGTCGAACCCGCCACCCCTCCGCGAAGAGAAAGCGATCTGCCATCAGGTGGAATATAGCTGTGTAGGAAATTACATTTAGACACTTTGATTTCTAAGACTTTCGTGATAATTTGTCTAACATAATACTGTTATTGGCCAGCCCCACAATGACAGTTTTATTTTAAAAAACTTACACACAAATTTTGAATGATTTATTGAAATTTGAGCGACAATAATTTGGTAGTTCACATTTAATTAGTACATACAATAAGGGCATTCAACGTCATTTCAGTATTTTTAGAAATACAACTTTTAGAAAAGATACTGTTTAGGTCATCCATAATTACAAACTAAACCCACTTATTCAATAATTGGAAGTATTAGCAGTTTTCGTCTTGTCAAAATATGAAATATAACCTACACGATCATGATTATCGATAAGTTTCAATGTTTACATGATTTTCCGTATTAATTTAGTTTAGAATATAACTTACACTTCGATAACATATGATTTTCATTTATTTTTAAAAATGGTATTCTAGTATTTACGGGACGAAAATTTCATCATACGTGTAGTTTTGTATTATAATAATTTATTATAGGCAACATCTGAGAAATCAACTATTTTGAAGCACCGTTAAAATTCACATGTGTGCCAGATTGAGAATTTACAGACCCGGTGAGCGAAGGCTCGAACTCGCTTAATCGATGCCACACGTTCAGCTTACGCCGATCACTCGACGCACATGTGTATTTATAACAGTGAATGGGAAGTGAGCAGACAAAGAGCAGTAACTGCTTCATTGAAAAGTATCCAGTTACTGCTGTTTGCCGATGTTATGTGTACCCGCACACACACGTGTTTTGTAATGGTGTCAGAGTTTTTTCTCAGTTCGGATTTCATAATAGAATGTTAACGTACGCTATCGTCGCGGTGCTCAATGCCATGACGTGATTGATAAGCAAATCAGTATATCTAGTGAGATGAGATATATACAGTACTGATTTAGCAAAATGGGACAAGCTTTTTCAGTGGGGCTAGCCCCGGCTAACGCAGGCTAGCCCTGGGCTAGCCCCATGCTCTCTCCCCACCCCATTTGGGGCTCGCATGTATGCGCCCAAAGTTATAAAATCGTTTAGCCGGGCCGCAATGTGCGTTTTGGTATAAGTTCATATAACTGGAGCCGCGCTCATATCGCCGGGGCTCAAGCCAATCTAGAGCCTCGGCGAATTGAGTCAACGCCTGTCAGGCGCGTTTCTCGTCTGGTCCAGTTTCAAGCTCGACCGATGCGCAGGGCGAGCCTGACTTTCCAGGTGCCTGTTTTTTCATCTTCAGTTAGGCCTATTCCAGTGACCGTAGCTTCATAAAACCACCCATTTTCTGAATTTATACACTGAACTGCTTGTCTGATACTAAAGATAATGTCTAAATGCTAAAGGCTAAATGCTAAATGGCTAAGCAGAAATAAATGAGGACTGCAACAGGTCTACATGTATACACGTACGGACACTCAATTATTGCACGTTTAGATCAACTCAGAGCTGTTCAGATGATGCTGAATGTGGTCAAGCTGAGCGCGCCCTGTCTTGCCCAGAGCGGGCCTGGCCAGCCCGGCGAGATGACACATGGTTCACAGCATCCATGTTAGCCGCCACACAGTATACTGGGTGCAAGCCCAAGTAGAATTTGGGCGGGTATATTTTCCTGGCCCGAACCGTGTGGGGGCTCGAGCCCATTTCATGCGCTGGGCGCAACCAATTCTGCGCCTGTCTCGCCGGGCTTGCGCCCGGGCTAATGACGGGCTGGCCAGCGTTAACGCAGGCCAGCCACTGATGAAAAATCTGTCCCATTTTGTGAAATCAGTGCTGTATATCGTCCCCTTGGTGTGCAAAGGGTCAATCTGTCACTTTAAATGTGGGAGAAACACCCTTTCAATTACAATGGAACGTTATCATCAGAAAGTCTAAATGCGCATTCATACACCATTTTTATTTAACGATATGTTGAGTGTGAAGGCCTGTGGTGAATAAAAAAAAAATACTAAGTGGCAGATACGACCCTTGTTGTGTGACTATCGGCTGTATTTAATGTTTTCAGCGCGGGGACCGTCTTTAGACGTCAGAATCTGACGTCTTTAACCCTTCGACTTCCAGGCCGGGGTGCATGCCAGGATCCAGATATACTGGTGTAGGAGTTTTTTTTTTGTCATTAGAAGCTGGAATTGCTAACGCAATTTCCAGCTTCAAATGACGAAAAATACATGAATGTAGTATATATTTGACGAAAATTTGTGTCATTTTATGGTTACGTTCATTGACGAATGACGACGGAAATTTCCGTCATGTATGGTAGTGAAAAGGTTAACGTCTAAAGACGGTCCCAGCACTGAAAGTAAAAGAAGTAAAAGATAACTAACACATTTATGATGATGATTTCAAGAGACACCTCTGTTCAAATTTTCTTGCAAATCTGTGCGATCCAGATCGGATCTGGGTTGGAAATTTGGACCCTGAATCCGGATCATCTCTAAAATATACTCGATTGTTTATTCACCTTTGATAAAAAAATCATGCAAATCCGGTAATTGATTTTTGCTTGATCAGACGGACGGACAGACAGACAGACATACCAACCAGCAAAACCAAAAACATAACCTTCTGAACAGAGGTAAAGCTAAAAAGAGTTGCTCGGAAACGAACACGAAAGCAGCTCTCCGTTATCGCTCGACCACTATTTCTGTGAAGTATGAGAAAGCAAAAACTCATAGATCAGCTATCATGCAAGATTTCCGAGATAGTGAAAATAAAATAATAATAATAATTAAAAAAAAATTTAGTGTGAAATTTGTCATGGGTTATTATTGTGTGAGACATTACATTTTGTTCTATATTCATGGTCCAGTCATTTTGCAGTTAAGTAAATATTAAAAAATTCAAAATGGCCGCTAAATGGCTATTTTATAATTGTTTGATCTCTAAAGTTAATCAGGTCATTGGCTGACATAGCTGAACATATTTGCCAAATTAGAAAAAAATCTGATGCCAACTTTTTCCTGAAACGCGCTAACGAGCATTTCTTCGTTAGAGGCCATAGTAATTAAAGGGCCTATGATATAGGGATCAAAATGTCACCCAAACAATTCCCCAGTGGTATGTGATGTCTATGTGAAGTATGAGGAAGCAGAAGTTGATAGATTAGTAGCTATCTTGAAAACAAATAACTGCGGTGGCTGCGGCGGCGGCGGGGGAGGCGACGGCGGACCGTGTGGAATACAGTAAGCCACCCGCCTCGGCTGCTTAAATATGTTAAAGAAATAAAAACCTAGCAAAAAAGACACATTTGCCTAATGTTGGTTCAATGGTAGACCAGCGTCGTAGACGGTGGACCAACATTGATCCAATAGTGGATCAGTGAATCTTGTTTGATTGGAGCATCAATATTTCATATTTTGATAGAACCTGGTGATATTCATTAAGCCTGTAATCAAATACGGTCATAAAATATACTGATTTATCACGGCCTTGGTGTAATGGTATATCTAGGTCAAATTGACCACAGACTCTCACGTTGACCACATTGTTAGTTGAACTGACCCAATTACGGCTAATCATGGATGACAGGTTAACCTCACTGAGGTCACAGGATCCGGTTCGGTTGGTGTCCACTGCCCACCATTAAAGCGTTGTCTCAAGTTAGGCTGAACATGATCGGCATTGGCCCAGCGTTGAGCCGGCTTTTCTGTCATGCAAAGTCAAAAGGCTTTAACTGTTTACTTGGAAAGTACGTAGTTACTGTCTTTTAGCTTTACAGAGCGTGGTTGCGGTGGCTGTGTATCATCGCCCTGACACCACAGGAAGTGTGCCAACTGATCGTAATATATCGTACCAAGAATACGGAAGGACGTCGTGCTATATTCTTGATCGAAAGTGTTTCAACAAGCTCAAGACGTTGAAGCAATGCTGTTTTAATATTTTAATATCTTTTTTTTTTGCGCGTAAAAAACACTTGCCCTTTCAACAGTCAATTCACCGCATGTCACTCACCAGTTTCATCCAGTCAAACGTATTGGTGGCACCGGTACAGCAAACGGTGGGCCAGCGTAACAGACGTTGGGCCAGCTTTAACCCAACATTGGTTCAAGGCTTCGTTCAAGGCTTCGATATATCCGAAAATCTCTGATCTCAAATATAAATGATTTGCACCCACTTGATGTTGTGGATCGCGGTAGTGAAACACAACTTTAAATGGGTGAAAATTTGAGCTATCAGCTGAACTTTTCACGTGGTCCACAAATGCGATCCTTGATTGAATATAACAGGGATATTTGACACATGGGCCTCTCATTCTACAATCTGCAGACATGTAACCTACTACTTTAAATGTGTAGCCATCGTAAAAACATGTGAATGGATGCCATTCCTGTTGAAACACGCGCGGCATAAAGACATCTGGATGTGTTTCCTTCTGGTGGAGCACATCTGCTGAGCCGATGGAAGAGTGCGGACATGGCTACCATGTGGTGGCGAAAGAGTGCATGCTCCGCTGTTCTAATTCTAGATCAGCATAAGTATACACTGTCATAGATTCGGTGTTGAAACAATGCCGGTCCACCATTGTTTCGACACCGGATCCATGCCTGGTGTTTGCCTGGACATAATTTTTGGGCGGGGACCCTAGGGTAGTGGTTAGCACCGCTGTCTTCCACGCCAGAGCTCGGGGTTCGGTCCTCGGTCTCGGCGGTTTGAAAGAAACAAAACATGTTTCTTCCCCATCCACGTGTGAAAGTCAGTATTGTGGGGAGCCTCCGTGACCGCGAGGTAGCGTGCTCGGCCTCAGACCGCCAGGGCTCGAATTTCGAATCCTGTGTCTGGAGGACAGTGTCATCTCAATCATCTCACCATCCTCAGGAAGTTATCCTGGCCCAGTTTAGCCTATATGTGCACAAAGGTGGCCTGAAGCCCGATTCATTTCATTTATTTTGGACATAATTTTTGTTAGTTTTTTCAGCATTTGGCAGATTCGCAGAGTTACACACATTCACTAATAATACAAGGCAATCACCTAACCTACTGAACCAACGTTGGGTTAACACTTAACCAGCTAATCATAACTATAATCGTTTTTAAGTTGTTGTATTAGCAGATTAAATCACTGTTATCGGGAATGGAATGTGCGTTTAAACATCAAGAATTACAAATGTTAAGTCCCAAATTAAACAAAGATGAGTATTTTTCACCCACGACCCACAACTTGAAGTGGGTGAAAATTTAAATTATTTAACGTGGCGCTTTAGCGGTCAAGATTGTGTGTGAACAACATCGATTGGACACCTGAACAACTAGGAGATCCTGGGGCACGTTTTCAACAAATCCTAGGAAACAACAGACATTGAACCATTGTTGTTTAACCCTTTGACTTCCAGGCCGGAGTGCATGCCAGGATCCAGATATACTGGTGTAGGAGTTCTATTTTTCGTCATTTAAAGCTGGAATTGCTAACGCAATTTCCAGCTTCAAATGACGAAAAATACATAAATGTAGTATATATTTGACGAAAATGTGTGTCATTTTATGGTTACGTTCATTGACGAATGACGACGGAAATTTCCGTCATGTATGGTAGTGAAAAGGTTAAACGTTGGTCCACCGTCTACGACGCTGGCCCATCATTAAATCAACATCGGTTAAACGTCTTGTGTTAGCTGTGATGTTACTCTTTGATCAGCTTTAGGAACTGTTTCTCAAGGATAGACCGTTGAGAGATCACAGCTTTTTATTCCCCGCGAAGTGGATCAGAGATTGTATCAACATCTAGCAGACAGAATGGCGTAAATGACACTCAATTCAGTGGCTCTTACGACGTTTTGCCTGCTAGCAGTTGAAGAAGTACACATCTTCATTTTCACCTAGGGAAACTATATCCGAGATATAAAATATAGCATGGATTGCATAATTCAATGAAAGATTTTACACATTAGAGCTTTATTTTATGAAAAATAAATTGCTTTTATACACACCATACATGTCATTTAAAAAAATAAACATGACAATATTGCTGCCTCTAGCATTTTGAAAAGTTTTTCTATGGTAGAATATTTATGTGCGAGTCGATAATTAAAACATGGCTAAGTTAAACCCTTTCAGCGCGGAGCCGTCTTTAGACGTCAGAATCTGACGTATATAGACGTCAGATGTTGGCGTATAAATTAAATCCCCGTACTGTAAGAATAAACAATAATATAATATAATGGCCGTAGACCCATAACATAAGTAGCAGTAAAAGCTATAACTAAGACCTTAATGACGATTTCAAATTGATCTCTTGATTTAAATAAACATATTAAGCGTTGTAAGGGCTTAATATGTGTACATATTTGGAAGCAGATTATTCTTGATTATACTAGTATCTATTGTAAATTAAATAATGCGTTTTAATCGTTTTAATACGCGTGGTACATTTGAATAGAGCAAGTCATAAATATGTCTCCCCACGACACATTCAGTCTTATTGTCTGGTTCATACGTGAGTCGAAAAACTATCAACTTCCATTTAATAAATAACGTATCATCTACGAGGGTGTTGGCAAATGAAATATATTTCCAGAATAATTGTGAGCTGTAAAACAAACGAGGTTTTAAGTGATTTTAAAACACATTTTTATAATCACGTTTATTACCGTTAACTTATCTGACCTTTTGTGACACACGATATGATGTCAATAAATGCATTATCACTTGTAATCTTTTTCTGAGTGTCACTTAATGGAGGAGACCCTTTGACGCCCACAACTACGCTTAAATTAGCACACGCTGTCAGTCGCGAATCGCGTAAGCGATTCGCGACTGACAGCGTGTGCTAATTTATTTCGATTATTTCGATCAAATTATTGGTTTTTAGATTATGCTTAATCTCACAAAATACAATTTAACTCCACGTAAAATGAATATAATATTCTCATCACCAGGTTCTTAAGATTTTAACAATCAGTATCTCTTGCCCATAAATCCATTGTTATCTGAGGGGTTGGTTTATTGCGCCTACACGTGAACATTTTGATACATGCGGGCTCGATGTTGTTTGCTCGCCAATCAGACTGATAAACCTCTGACAAACAGTCTGCGTATCATAAACTCCTCAGACTATTATATCTCACTCGTGGTTGACGTTGTCGAGGGCCGCTGTAGATACTGGGAATAATATGACAAGTAGTTTGTCAACACGGGCTTCAATCAGGGTAAATTGATTTATAAACAACAGAGATGAAATTATCCGTATTATTGTGGGACATTGTAGTTGTCTCATGTGAAGAATATGATAAAATATTAATAAAATTCTGATTTGTTTTCTAGTATGTTATTAACATGACAAACAGCACAATAAAACGTGCCGTATTATTATGGACCCTTGTGTTTGAAATATCTAGAGAATAACATAATATTATGACACACACGTTAATTTAATTCTAAACTATTCCTAAATGCTATCATATAGAGTCTATGTAGAAAAGAAACACTTAGTTAAATATAAAATGACGAGAAATATTTTATAAATGTATACACAACAATATACTCGTTATTCAGTTTATCATATACCTTTCTCCATTTATCTTACTGCAAATATCCTACAATAAACGTATTATATGGGTGTTCGTAGCAGTGTTTTACCTACATGTTCTACCATGTTTGCGGAAGAGGGAGTGGTTTGGACTCATTATTCTTGTTCCAAAAAAAATGAGTACGTTTATTATAGTCAATCAGATGAGCTGTCCCAAAATGTCAAAATGTCAGATTTTTATGATAATTCCAATGTGTCAGCCACGTCAGATTTATTAATTCAAAAGCAGCGGTTACCACTGGTTACGTGTCAGTGACAACAGTCGGTTGATTCTGGCAAATGTCTTGTTGTAGGACTAATTGGAGGAGATTGGCAAGGTCAAGGTCACCAACAGGCCAACCAGGTAACAAATTACCCCAGGTGGTGCGCCGTCCCGGTAAATATGAAACATCAATCCAATGATGGATTATTGCTGGGTCATCGTCTGCGACGCTGGCCCGGCATTGATCCCGCATTGGAGCGATATCTCGTGTTTGTTTGCCTCTACCCACGACATGGTGTGTATCCCTGTGGTGGGCATCCTGCTGGTCTAGACCTGGATCTAAACCCCACCCAGCAAGTACGAGACGTTGAATCAATGTCGGTTTAATGCTTGGCTAGCGTTGCAGACGCTGGACCAGCATCAAACCAGCATTGGTTCAACGTTTGTGTTTTCTAAAAAACACCTAAAATCATCTGATAACTGATTATTGGTAACATATAACTGTGATGCGCTGCGACGGTTTTTGAAATTATCATAAAGATTAATTCATTAATGTTTCAAACAAAATCATCCGTTGATCAGGGAAAAAATACATGCACACACGTTGAATAGAGCAAAAACAAATATGATCTGTAGGCGTACAATATTTAGGCTTTTCTTCAATATGTGTTTGACACGATGGAATCCCACGCATTTTACCTTGGTATATTCTGAGCGACGTGAAACTCCTGGGTTCTTCTTTGATCAAACATGAACTGGCCAACACTTCCTAGAAGTTTTAACCATGAAAAGAGCTTAGTTTAGGCATTTAAATTTTCACCCACATGAAGTTGTGTCTCGCTACCGCGACCCACAACCTCAAGTGGGTGAAAATTACTCATATTTGTTTAATTTGACAAAAAAATTTAACAAATCTTGATGTCTAAATACCCATTTAATTCCCAATATCAGTAATTAAATCGATTTACCAAATATAGTAAACACGACGTGCTTAGCAGTATGAAGGTTGAGGTCTGGTCACCGACGGTGACCCAGCATTAAAACAACTCATGGTTTATGTCGCATCGTGTTTGCTGATGATGTTACGCCATCACGGGTGGTAGTTTGACGATATGAGATGGAGATTGAACCATGCATCTATACCTTTGTATTGTGAGGTGTTGCTGTAGTTACATATGATGAGTAATATACAGAATGATCTACTAGTATCAGACGTGGCTTTGTACCAGTATTGCGATCGCGTGTCCTCACGTGGCCGAATCGTGGCATTGTAAGCTCCTGTCGACCATCCTCCTGACAGCAAGGCTCGCTGCTCCCGAGGTCGCAGACCGAGACGTCTACGACCTCGGGAGCAGCGAGCCTTGTATGGGAAGATGCTGTCGACATGTACAGAAGCTAAGTTGATAATCTGGCCCTGCTTGCATTGTGCATCTTCCCACCGCAAGTCTCGACTTCTCCCGAGGTCGCAGACTCGGTCTGCGACCTCGAGAGCAATCGAGCCTTGCGGTGGGAAGATAACATTTTGTTTTCACGTGTGAAATGCGTAACTATCGAACCCATTGAGACAGGTTGAGGCTATTAATACGAAATGCAAAGTCAAACAGCGTCAACTTTTCCCTCGCATTCCCAATGAATATACTTCGCCATAACATTCTTTACTAGGGTCTAGAAAATATTTATAAAACATTAATTTTGTTTAAATGTTATGCAAAAAATATAATTAGGAACGTTTTCAAAACATTTATACAACATCAAACATGTTAAAAAAAATTATCGTTTTACAAAAACGTTTAAAAAGTTTGTTTGTGATGTTTTTTGTCCAACATTAAAAAAAATGTTGCATAAATATTTGGTAGAACCTGCGAAATAATGATTTACTGCATTTTATGTGACCTTCCTACAATCTTATAAAAATGTTTTTTTTTGTTTGCTGGGTTGTAGTATAATAATTATAATATATGGAGGTAGTTTCTCATGAATACGCCACGCACCTCATGTGTTAAGTAGGTGACAGTTCATTCATATTTATATTGAAATTGGTTTAGTACCTCATTGTCACACCACTGCTGCCGCGGGGAGGATGTGACATTGTGATTTCCCCAATCTGGTTTTGCAACCGAGTACATACGAAAGACATCATATGTGAAACATCTCCCCCATAAAAGCATGGGATTTTAGTCCAAGCGTGATTTAAATACAGAACTATATATTTTCTTCTTTGTCATTAAAATTACATTGACCACAAGCCACATGATATTGACCTGTGGGGAGTCCCCTTATGACCCAGACGGCTATATTTAGCTCAACGGGATGCCCCCGTAGTCTATCATGACCTAATTTGTCGACAGCGTGAAGCCCAGCACACTTTGTGAGTGAGGCAAGTAAAGGACAATAAAACATTTTTCTACATTTTTGCAACTAACATCACACCCCAGCAAACACAAAGCAGTTGTATAACATTTGTACAATGTTGGACCAACGTCGAAGACGTTGGGCCGACGTTGTACAAATGTTATACAAATGTTTAGTATTTGCTGAGATGCAATATATTGTTGCTGTATCTAAAGAGTCCACAATGTTGTATTCTCTAAATAAATATGATAATTAAATCACAAATTAAGGCACCGTTGGGGCCGAAACGGATCTTTAAATATTTGATTGAGCTATCATACAATCAAAAACATGTTGTTACCTGTTGAGAATCTCTATAAGAAATGCTACATTATGTCCTATTTCAAATACACAATCTCGTTACAAGATAATTATGCAGATATATTTAGGTGTTTATCCATTTCACAGCGTTTAATTACTCCACGGTTAAAACTAATAAATTAATTCTTACTTTCTAAATATACTGGGATATACAAACAACTTTCACCTCTTTCAAAATAAAATACATGACTTTTTATTTAAGCAGCATGCCTGCTGTATGCATCTGTCATTTTTAGTTTTAAATCCTCCTGCAACAGGAGACTTGTTTGTGCGAAAATCCTCACATTGCAAAGAACAAACAAAGGTAACTGCTCACTTTCAATTGAGCAGTTACTGCTGTTTGTCTTTGCAGGTAAGTGTCTGTGCATTGCAGAGGCAAACAGCAGTAACTGCCCGCTTTCAAGCTAGCAGTTACTGCTGTTTGCCTTTGCTTCTTTATCACCTCTGACACCCTCTCCCCTTTCGCACCTCCCAACCCGGGGCTTATTTGTAGAAACCCTATCATTACTAATTGCCCCGCGCTGTAATTTGTGTACAGCGGGCTGACCCGGTCGGCAGGTGGCGCCTCGATAGTTTTGCGCCGCAGGATGTTGGGTTTTGACAGAGGAACAGAACAGTAAGCTGGCTTTATCCCCGAGTCCCCCACCTGTGTATGGTACAGGTATATCTAGTTTGAAAGTTGCAAAAGTATATCTTCCTTACAGCAAGGTTTGAACTCTGCGAGGCCTGACGGCCTCGCGAAGTTCAAACCTTGCAGTAGGGAAGATACAAAAGCAATGGCGGCTTAAAACTGACACGTTAAAAATGACACTTACCAAGAGCCACTTCCACGTTGTAGATCCCGGGCATATAAGAAGGTGTCTCAAGCGAAAAGTTGCACATTGCATCAATGCACATTTTATCCATTTATTTATTTATTACATAATCACCATATGGTGGCTTCAGGTACCGTGTATGTACAAAGGCAGAACCTGAATCAAGTGAACGCTGTATCAACAAATAAACAAATAAAACAAACAAGCATAATAATTAATATTACCGTTATATGCTTTTTGCGTATAATATTCTTTGCATAGGTTTATTTACGCTCGTTTATTTTGTTTTCGATAATAGGCCAAGAAACACACATAACTTATTTTACGCATAATGATCAATTTTCAATTAATTTTATTATTTTAAATTGGTTCATTATATAAATTTCAAGCAAATTTTAAATTTACTTGAAGAATAAAACGGTGACTTTAAGTTATGTGAGAATTACATTAGAAGGGGGGATAATATTGCATAGAACTTACAAAAATGTACAATAAAACACCATGTATGCAGTGGTATAGGATATTCTGGTAGCTTTTAGTCATTGACATGGTAACAATAAAGTCTATATAGCAAAAACAGTAACTTTATGGTGTATGGACAAAACGAGCTTCAAAAACTCTGCTAATTGTATAGGCTAGATAATGATATTTTGTTCATTACCCAATAAATGTAAAATTGTTTTATCAATTTGATGAGAATAGCATTATGTTTTTTGAGCAAAATGAGCTAAGCATCATTGTTATCATGAATTATTCAAGAAGCATCCTTGCATCATAGTGATAATAAATGCTTTAAATTATAGCAAATTAGGAGACTTGTAAAATCTCATATTGAGCCAGTTATTGTTCTCAGTAACTGTTATTGTTTATTATCATGCAATAGATGTTCACAATGCATATACTCTGTGACAAATATAATGCGTGTACATGTGATTCCAACGAAATTTATAATATCTTTCTTGTGCTTGATATCGGATGACTATTAACAGACTAAAATTATTATAATAAGTGTATGATAAACTAGACTGTCTATCAGAGAGTGAAAGATGGTTTATTGTGATAGATTGATGGCAATATATGGCTCAAAATATGATAAATTTAACCCTTAAAGCGTTGAAATACTTTAATCCGAACCACAGAGGCCGAAGTTTTTTTTAAATTTGAAATCATCATAAATGTCTCAGTTAGCTCGTTCTGCTTCATTTGAATACCTATATATGTTATGGATATTGGCTATTATAAATATATTCATTCTTACAGATCGGGGATTGACTTTGAACGTCAGAATCTGACGTTTATAGACATCAGATTCTGACGTCTAAAGTCTCTCCACGCGCTGTAAGGGTTATTTGATTGACGAAGCTGTACATGATGATTACTGTTAAAACAAATATATTGACAATATTTCTGATTGGAGTTTGGTTGTCTCGCCCGGCCTACACAATGCTCACTATTATTTAACTGGAGTAATGATGACACGGTAATGACAGGCCATGTCCACCGTGACAGATGCCCATGTACCGATCCCCATGACCCCCCGCGATGACCATGTCACATGACACGCTATGTCACGAGACCTGGCCACATCACGTGACAGTATCTAGTTGAGGTCACAGTCGCAGGAGGGCGCCCCGCACTCGGTCATATGACACCATAATATTGCCCTGCCCTGTCGTGTTATTATACCAAGTTATTTCAATTAGCCCCTACTTAAAATATCCCCTCCGTATCAACTGTTGCCGGATCGCTATCTCCCAGTAAATATAAGTCGATGAACCAGTGTTGGTTTAATTTTGGCCCACCGTTTACTACGGTGGGCCAACGTAAAACCAGCCCAGGTAGAGATCCTGTGTTGGCTATCTACGATTATCTAAAGCGGTAACGGAATTGCTCCTGTCAGCTGAGATCGAAGTAAATAGATCTCAATTTGCACACAATACCTCATGCAGTAAATACAAAATATTTGTATAACATTCATACAACGTCGGCCCAACGTCTTTGACGTTGGTCCAACATTGTATAAATGCTATACAAATGTTTTGTGTTTGTTGGGACATTATGACAATGTGTCACACAATTCTCACTATGTGTTGTGTACTATGTGCAAAAAATGAGCACCAATGGAATTTCAAGGACAGTTATTCAGATGTATGTCTTGTCAAATAGCAGGTCTAGACTATTTTGAGTACAATAGTATTTAGGACATAGCAGAATCACCCACCCTGTGACAGATTTCAATAACTCTTTCAGCACGAGGACCGATTTTAGACGTCAGAATCTGACGTGTAAAGACGCAGGTTAAGATATTTATAATGGCCGTAGACCCATAACATAGGTATTTAAATGAAGCAGGAAGAGCTAATATAACTGAGACATTTATAATGATTTCAATCATGAAATGTATATTATTTCACATTTGTCCACACGATCACTTCAGCATATGTCTCCGCTTACAAAGTCAAACATGATCAAGAATGATAACGTGTGACCAACAACAATCATCTACGTTGCAGTTCATAGCATACATGTAGCAGTAACGATTCTCAATTGTTAGGACAAATTATGCATATCATTATAATCCACCACGAGCTTTTTTGTGTTGATGGGAAAACTGTGTGGCTGAGTCTGTAACTCAGTCTTTGAAAACTAGAGCACTGGCTCATGTGATGGAATTTATAAAACAATCTATGTGGTTCATTTCTGTTTCATAAAAAATATTTCGATACTGAATTTTCCTGAAATAAATTATTGTCTGAAGAACATTTTGTCAAGAAATATTTAATGGCCATCAAAAATGTATTTGTCTCGCTTCATGAAAAGTCGAGGGTCGTTTTAAATCCGTTCTTTTAGCAGATTAATTCACTGTTATTGTGAAAGAAATGGGTATTTAAAGATTAAAAAATGCAAATGGTTGGTCTTGAATTAAACGAACATAAGTGATTTTCACCCATTTGAAGTTGTGGGTCGAGGTAGCGAGACACAACATCAATTGGGTGTAAGTTTACATTTTGGATGTAGCGCTCTTGGGGTAAAATATTAAGATGATCTTAAAATGTCAAATAGAAAGTTGCTATTAAAGGTGATCTATCACCTCTTATATAGTATGAATAAATTTGTGACAAATAAATCAAAGTTGCCACAAGATGGGGCACAAGTGTTTCCTTATATGGGGTGATTGGTTATCATGTGACTCTCTGAGAGGGTCACATGATAGCCAATCACCACCATATATGGGGTGATTAGCTGTCATGTGACCCTCGGAGAAGGTCACATAATAGCCAATCACCCCATATAAGGACATAATTATTCATACCATATAAGGGGTGATATATCACCTTTAAATGCTACGATGCACTATTTCCAAATACACAAGTTTTCTATCACGTCAACAGCAATTGGTAAATTGCTAGATCATATAGTATGTCTCAGTAAATTGGTATTTTCCAGAGAAATGGTGCTTAGCTATTGTTAAGTATTTACAATGCAAAATTAAAAGAAATTAACCATGAAAACTGATAACTTGAAAAACTAAACAACTATTGATTTTTTCCTTTTGACATATTATATACCCTGGAAAATAGATCTAAGATCAATGCTATTTTAATAGGTAAAATTTCTAAAGTAGGCTTAGCTTACATGCCACGGGCGCGTCTTCTTCGTGTCAATTACAGATTGCAGCTTTGTCTCTCTTTGTCTTCAATTATTATTCTGGCAAATTTTAATCGTTACCTATTTGAATCAAGAATTACACTCAAAATCCAGTTAATAAAAGGCTCACCGATTTATGAAAACTTCACATTCAACAGATATATTAAGGATAGGAATAAAACAATCCCTTTCCATGTTGTATGAAGTGCACACCTCGTTAAATATTCATAACATCCTGCATATGAGCTGCTAAGTTTAAAGTGGGACGACACAACACCCTTTCAATTTATGAGCGAAATTGTTGACTTTAGTCTCAACATTGTGTCCGAGTTGTTTAGGGAATGACAGGTGTTTATTTAGTCATTCGAACCCGTCGCGTGCACGCATCTCAACACCTCTCTGCACCTCTTGACACCTGCCAGAGCACAGCAGGGCAAGACCAAAAGGCAGTAGCTGCTTACTTTTCAAGTAAGCAGTTACTGCCTTTTGGTTTTGCACGGCAGAGCACCTCTCAACCGCCGGTGTCTCGCGCACGATTTTCATCTGCCGGTCAGTCAATGTGGCAAGATATGCAGAATGAACAATCAGGCTTTGTCCTGTCTTGTCATATTTGACCATCAACCTTTTCAGTACTGAAGACTGTAATAGTCAAGTAATTTTTATTTTCTTAACAAATTGTGTTTGCATCTTGCAAATTAAACAATACATATAAAGTATACGAAAAAAACGTCCTATTGCTGTCAACAGCTCGCACTATATGTATATTATTTATAATAAAATTCATCATCAGAACATTAGAGTACGTGCATGCTATTACAGACTAACAAACACGTAACAGTACATTTAGGATTCATATTTGTATGTACAAAAAAAATGTTCATTTCTTTCAACTCCCTAATTACTGACAAACAATAATTACGGTCATTTTAAAATCATTTTTTATTAATTTGCGTATAATCGTATTCGCACCGTTTTAGCATTTAAACACCACATGGCATATCATGAATATGCAGTATGTATTTGAATAAGACACTTATGATCCGTCACAGTAAATACATTCTGAGCTTTATAGTCGAAATCGTCGATAATATTACTTAACACGATTTTAACGAACGAAAAAGGTGACCAACTGTGACCTGTGATCGGCTTAATGCCAGGTGTCCATTAATAATTATTGCTAGCGTCATGAGAGCTGGTCTATAAAAGAAAAACCTGCTACCAGATTATGTATCAGGCTGAGCCGAATCGGACAGAACTCCATGGCCAGTATTCTCGTACAAGTTACGATATATCGTAGGCTTCTGATTGGTCGGGATGGCCATCTCGACCAATCAGAAGTCGGGCCCTGCAGTATATCAAAGTTAGCCCGACAGGTCGAATTAGTGCTGAGTAATATTGATATCAAACGTTCATTTCAGTTCTCAATGACCGCCATTTAAACGGCTAATAAATTTGAGTAAAAACGAGTTTAGTCGTGCTAAGCGGTGAAGGTTTAACATGCTTCGTTTATCATTTTCATTCGAAGCTGACGCAATGACCAGCTTCAAATGAAAGAACACCTAAATAAAAATATACCTGATTTAATTTGCTTTCCATCTTACAGTATTAAGACAATCGATATCAGGGTTCGGTTTATTGCCAAGCATTTAGAAATAATTTCAGATTGAGATCCCTCAATATCACAAGCCTATACGAGACGAAACTGAGTACGTATAAAACGGTAAATCACTCCCAACAATGAAGTGCAACTGCCAAACGCAAAACGTTGCCCCAAAGGTGTTTGATTGTTGGGCCAGCGTCGTGGACGGTGGCATTCAAACAGCATTAGGCCGACGTCTCGTTCTTGTCTTGTGTAGCATCGGTGACCATGGCCACACTTTGTGGTCAAAACTGTCTCAACTGACAGGATGTGACTTTATTAGCGTAACATCCGGAGCCATCTAGCGATTAGCGGGAGAACGACAATGGCGGACGTCACGTCATTATCACGTTGAACAATAAAGCCGAGACTTCAAAGAGAAGTGATGAGGGAGACGCTGCCTGCAGGCGGGGGATTGGTAATCCTACTTAGACCCTGGTGTTAGGCCTTGAATAAATAAACTGGATATTTATAAATCTTGTATCTACTATAATTATCTCAGAATTACACATTTAACGACTTTAGGATATCGTTGCACACTAATCTACGGCACTAGACTGAGACACATAACAATGAGGTTATGCTCTCTCTGAGTTTGAGTCTGGGATTGTCTCTACATGCAAGAAACTTGAATATGATCAGGTGTAAACGGCAAGGATTGCAGCATGTACAAGAAATTAGGTTCAATTTTTTGTTAACTTTATATTTATAACATATATTACTAAAACTACTAGGTGGTGGGTTAGTCCCTTTAACTCTGTATTATTTTCACCATCAATATGTCAAATAAATTAATTCTGAGTTCGGAATTCTGAGTTCACTACTTGATTCACGTGATTTTATTCCATTTTTACTTAAATCTTGTTGTATTTTTTTCAAGTCATAATTCATCAGTGCACTAATATATGATTCTAAGCTTGGCCGAAGCGCTTGCAGAGGCAACACAACATTATATGCATTGAGGAATCTCCGCAAGACGTACGTAGATCGCCAGGTCTGTGACTCCAAGGAATCTATATATTCCTTGGTGACTCTAACCTGGACACTTGAGTCGCAGCAAACACGACACACTGACCCATTGTAGGTTAAATGGTGTATCATGTTGTATCCTGCTGGAAAAAAAAAAAATTCAGACCCGTTGAATCATGTAAACTTTAGGGGTCCTTTTTATTTCTTAGTTTCCTTTTCTGCATACATATAATACAGTTGACGTGATGGCTTGATTCCTAATTATGGTATATGGTGTAAGATTGACTGCGTGGTGTCGGGGAGTCTACGTGTGGAATGTAGCGCTTGAAAAGTCGCTTCACCCCCGGGGCACTTGTGGGTGGATATCTGAGATGTGAGGGGGATATCCAGCGAATAAGTCACCCTAGCGCACCCTGTAGAGACTTCAGTTGTATTCGTTCTCACTCTACTGGAAGTACACCCTGTACGCAGGTTGCCCTAGCGACACGTGGTTTCAATGGTGGTCTAGCGTCACAGACGATGGACCACCATTGAAACCACGACGGCCCAATATGTCCCTGTTTTTGTGATATACTGTATCATGTATTTAGGACACTGGCCCACTATTGAATTGATGCTGGACAATATCTGCCATTTTCGTGAAATGTACAACGTGTACACGGAAGCTGGTGGCAACACCACCACCGACTTTTTAAAGCTGGTCTAGCATATCAAACGACGACCCAGCACGGCACAGTCCCAGCAAACCCAAAACATTGTCGCAACGTCATTAAAAAGTTATGAGCATTTTTCGGACTTTGGGTTAGAGATCGCTCTCATGTTGAATTAGTTGATTTTCCCGGGTAAAACGAATACAGCAAGCCACGGCTCGTCCACGTCTAACTTTAAAATGATCAGTTTCCCAGCAGATACGCAGATGTTGGCCCAATGTTGTTTCAATGTTGGCCCACCGTCTTCGACGGTGGCACAACATTAAAACAGCATTGGTTCAACGTCTCGTGTCCGCTGTGTTGGCTGTGCAGATCGGAGCAGCTAACGTTACAGGCAGGTCACACTCCAGCTCACAGACGCGTTCACTCAAGTGTGAATTTTGGCGCCAATAATGTCCTCGGGATATAACTGTTACAGTCGCACGCGGGCGAAAATGGATTATTCATTTTGAATGACGTCGTACCTGACATAAAACTATTTTTGGTCCACACACTTTCATCGCTGTTTATATGTGTCGTTGTCCCAGCAAAAACAAAACCTTTTTATTCATTTTGTGAAAGTGCTTTACAACATAATTCCGTGTGATCTAGAAAATATATTCAATTGTACAACAATTGTTTTCAATGTTAGAAAAAACATCATAAACAACTTTTTTAAATTTCTACAACGTGATAAAACATATAATAAAATGCATTTTCTCAACATTTTATGTAATGTTGTAGCAATGTTTTTAAAACGTTTTTTAAATGGTGTTTTCTTCATGACAAATGTTTATGGATATTTTCTAGACCCGACAAAATAATGTGTTTTTGTGCTCGCTGGAATGATGTTATTTTCGGTCAACAGTCACTTTCATCGCTGTTTATGTGGTGTTGTGGTGTCGAAATGCCCTAATTTTACCTGGATAAGGATGTCACACACCAGTAAAAACGTGACTTCAACTTCGAGGCCCTGACGACCAGAGTGTCTAATGTCATTTGAGTGGCACATTAGACACTCTGGTTGCCATGGGTCAATTTCTTATTTTTACGTGAACAGGCCGTCGCACATCAATAAAAACGAGGAGCAAATTAATATTTTGAAGTATTTAGGACTAAATAATGTGTATTATGAGACCAGCGAGTATACACTGAATCGCTAATGACCAGACTATATAAACCTTTTGCCAGCTAAATTATCTGACAAAAAATGGAGGCTAGTGATTTTGAAATCTTGCTGACTGCATGATATGACGTTTTATCTCCAACCTGTTTAAAATCTGGTATTGATTGTGGTAATAAAAAATAAAACCGGTAAATAATCAGTAGCGGTGGTTAAAGGGTTAGCAAATACAGAGAGTGTATAGCGAGTATACTCTGAATCGCGAATATTATTGTGACGTCACCGTGAACTCTCCCTGTTATGAGCACAGCTGCTGGTAAATTTTACACGTCCTATGATTGGCCGCTGGTCATCTAGTTTCAGTGAAGGAGTTGCTGATTTGATGGTTTTGTCACGTGTACGCTAAGAATTTTAAGGGTACGTTGCGCAATAGATCGGTTAGCTATTATACTGACATTTTATGCATATATCCCTCAAGTGGGGGTGAAAATTACTCATAATTGCTTTAATTATCTGCAGTTTTTGATGTTCAAACACACATTTGATTCTCATTATCAGTGACTTGATCCGCTAATGAAAAACGAACAAAATCGTGGTTCGCAGTGAAACACGACACGTTGAAACGATAATGTTTTAATGTTGGCCCAACGTCTGCGACGCTGGCCCAACATTGAAACATCCTCGTTTGGTGGGTTACCTGTCAGACCCTTTAACCGCGAAAGTATTTAATTTGAATTTTCACCGACTTAATTGTCTGTCTCGCTGACGCGATCCACAACTTCATGTGGGTGAAAAATATACAGATTTCATCGAGGTCAACGATTTTGCAATTTTTCTGATTGATAAGTGAAATGTAATGAATAAGTATTTAGGCTAAACTGGGATAGGAGAACCTCCTGAGGATTGTGAGATGAATATGATGACACTGTCCTCCAGACACAGGACACGAAACTCTAGCCCTGGCGATCTGAGGTCGAGCACACTACCTCTCGGCCACGGTGGCTCCCCCAAATATTGAGTCTTGTAGATTTATATGACGTTTTACTTTTTAGCATGTTTAGAGATGGTATTTAATGGGCAAGTGGAACAAATTAATAAAAATATATAATTTAATCGGGACCGACGGTTAGGGAGTTAACTCTACCCGTGATGTATAGATGTGCAATAGTGCAATATTCTAAATAATAGTTATTCCATACAAAATGATACAAGTCATCGAAATTATGTGTTTTGTTCTAAGCTATGAGATATTTTACAAAATTTGTCTAATTCATTGCAAAGTGGGACGACCTAAACGGATAATAGTGGTATTATAGCGAAGCTTATTCTGTTATAGGGTGTTTAACTGTGATATTGATGCATGTTTGACACCTCGCCATAACATTATAAGACGATTGATACCGATGTAGTTGCGTAATGGTTCTTTGTAGTCATAAATTTATTAACCACTGTACACTTTTAAAAAAAAAATGATATTTTCACTAATTTAAATATTACCCGTATTTATTATAATTTCATCATGTTAACTGAATATTTCACTCTTTATATCGATTACCACTATACCTATTTTTCAACATTTGTATATCTGCATGTAACAACAATAACATGGCATAATTATTATTATGTGGCTCCAATCATCCAAATTTATGTGTGGTGTCTCTGAAGTGGGTGCTAAAACTAAATTATTTTTCTCATTTCCAGTTATCGCGATATATAATTTGGTGACATTTGTTTTGAATTATCCACTCAGAAAGAAAAGTATCTACTTGGTAGCAAATTAAGTAGTGTTGTAACAAGGAACGTATCCAGAACAAGATGAAAGCCTTCCCGGGTAGAGCTGATGATGATAATGGTGAGAAACATGGGGACTGTACGTGTTGTAAAATAATTAATATAAATAATTCTGGGCGGGCGAGCGTGAGCGTCGTGAGCATAGAGCTGTCGCAGAGAGACCCAATGTCGATTTAATATTGGTCCAGCGTCTACGACGCTGGCCCAACATTAAATAAACAGTGGTTCGTGTCTCGAGCTTGAGGTGTGAGCAAATGCGCTTCAATAATATAATGATACCCTCTCAGCCATAGGAAGGCAAACAGCAGTGACTGCTCACTTTACAAGTGATCTGTTACTGGGAGCTGTTTGCCTTTGCACTCCACCCTTTTATGACGGACAGCTGATATTATCCGACCATCACGTCATCGGTTGCGTCATTTATACGTGTTCTGACACGTGCGACTCATTTTATGTGGAATCAACTTGGGCAAAACATTTCGTAATAATAATGGACTGTAAAGCCAACGAATTCAACTGTACTGAGGAAACATGTAGCGTAAGTTTAAACGCTTTAAAAACTATTAGTTTTTCTTATGTCCAGTTTTCAATGTCGCTGCCTGTCATGCGATTTCTAATCCTCCTCGGTGCAGGATTCTCAGAGAAATATCATGTCTCTCCCCACTTAATAATTATTGGGACATTGTTTCAATGTTGTATCCTTGGACAAGGCGCTTAAGGGGTTTTGTCAAATCCAAAAATCCGGAATCTTTTTCTTTTTTGGAAATGTTAAGTTTTTGTGTGTCTTTTGTGGTTAATTGTTGTTATGCATGTTTCCCCCCAAAAAATTGATAGGGGCGTGGGTATCTGGCAATCCGAGTTTCACTCGGATTTTTTTATTTTGACAAAACTCTAACCCTAGACATGTTCCGCTTGACTGGAACTGAGTACCTAGAGAAGGGCATAGATGGCAATGCATATGATAAGTTCAATGTACCGAAAAAGCTGCAGGACTGTATGCTACCCGTGATTGAAATGGCACACGAATGAGCAGGTCCAGGGACCAGCGGATAAAAATGTAAAAGTCGGATGAAATACTTCATAACATACTATAAACCTTTCTTTACCTTTAGTTTATTGGAAATCGGACATCGTCATGTCCTATTGCCATTAAACTATTTAAATCTAAGCAATAGGATTTGAGTCGGTTTCGGCCACTTATAGTATGATTCACATTAACCGTGGTGAATGATTCTCGCTGCTCACTTTCCTTGAAATTTTACAAACATTCTATTCTAGTTATGCGGCGACGCAACACTGAAGATTTTATTGCATTAAATCTCTGTAAAATTTAGTAGCCCCTCTACAAACTCTACGTAAACCAAACATTGACATGCGGTATAAACTAGAAAGGAATAGATGATGCTATAAAATATCAGAGGATGTGACCGGCAGATATATGTGGGAGAAATATGCAGGCAATAAACTCTAATACCAAAACAATAAAAACAAACCCATATCATATTATAATCATGTTTAATAAAAAAAATATTATAAATTATGCGTTATACAGCACATAAAAAGTGATGAATGAACAAAAATGATGTCAACGAGTGAAAATATATTTGCTTCCATTGTAAGATCAATAGCACTACCCGGAAAACAGTGGTATTTTAGCTCATTTGAAAACAGTGGAGAATAATACATGTAGAATATATATTGTTCTGGTGCTTCAATTGCTGGAAGTAGTCTATCAATAAAATATCGAGAAAAATGTTAAATATTGAATATGCTCGTCTAAATGCTTCATTCGCGTGAAAGTTTGAAACGTTTTAACGATTGAAGATTCGGTCTTACAAAAAATATTTATTATAATATTACGAGAGTAACTGTAACAGCACCATTCAGATTTATGAAAAGTAAAATAGTATATATATATATATATATATATATATATATAAATATATATATATATATATATATATATATATGTCATTATATGTCATTATGTTATAATGAGCAATTGTGTCGCACCTGGAACTCTAAGAAATGTACTGATCAAAATGATCTGCTCTGCAAAGCCAAAAGTCATAATCTGCTTACTTGTCAAGTATGCAGATACTGCCTTTTGCCTTTACACGACAGTGCTCATTAAGAAACATGATAAAGGTCAAATATAACATCTTGTTCAAATTTAATATTATTTTCAAGATTATAAAAATATCTATCGGAATAGTCTTGTCATCGTTTCTTTAATGTTATAATTTAAGGCAAATGAGATTTGTGTGAGAAGGTGGCATCGGTTTCTGTCAATGTGTAAGTTATATCAGGGAACTTAATTAGACAAATCAATCAAACAAACTATATTTTCAATCACAATAATATACTTTTCATGTATTTTTATTATCTGTTTTTCAAATTGTTGATTACTCCAAGCTCGGTTAATCTTATTGTTCATTGCTTTAAATACATTTGCATTTTACCTTTAAAAGGGTAAGGATTTAATGGTAATACTGAAAGGCAGCAGGACGGGCACTAATTACTGCCTGTTGGCTTTGCACGTCAGACTATATATATACTTCTACGAAGTATGACCCCATGATGCTTTACAAAATTTACGTCGTGGTCCACTCCATAAATTAATAAGTCACTTCGCGTGAAAGGGCGAACAGCTTCTAATGAACTCTTTCCTGTCATGAATCCTTGTTAAGATCTTATCACAGTCGTTTATAACCAGGGTGAACTATTAAACTTGTCCCTGACAAACAAATAACATACATTAGAGAGACAGGTAACAATGGCGGACGGAGCCAGTGAATAATAAATCTAGCCTGTGGTGGACATCAACAGGAGTCATGACACCTCGGAAGAACACTGTGGCGCAGAGATAAACAGCGGTAACTGCTTACTTGAAAAGTACGCAGTTACTGCTGTTTGCTTTTGCGCTGTGAACATACATTTACATCGACCCTTTGATCGCTAAGTTGAATAATTTAAATTTTCAGCCACTTGAAGTTGTGGATCGCTGCCGCGATCCACAACTTCAAGTGGCTGAAAATTACGCATATTTGTTTTATTTGGGACCAAGCATTTGCAAATCTTGCTGTTTAAACACACATTTCGTTTGCAATAGCTGCGATTTAAACAGTTAATAATAGAATAAAAACGACTATAGTCGCGCTTTACGGTTTAAGGGTTTAGATGGCGGAGATAAAGTCTGCCGATCACATCGGCAGACTAATAACAGGTTCATCTGGCTGACCAACACTCACTGACCAGCGCCTGGACATCGATGTCTGTGTCTATCCCCACTGATGGTCACGGATGAAAAGTTATATTGACTTCTCAATTGGTTTAATTGGCTTTTATGTATGTGCGCAGTATATTTACAGCCGCGAACATACAATAGATCGTTGTAATTTATAATATTGATTTACTTTATCATATTCTGAACATTTTTGCTGCTGTTATTTTTTTTATTAAATTTGATAATTAGGCTGTAACTACTGATCACAAAGCTCAGCATATGAACAAAAGTAAAATGACCCTATCTGCTTACTTACAAAGTAAGCAGATACTGCTTACAATAAATTCTTTTTGCATTCATTTTATTTCTTTAAGGAAACAGTGTTTTATCATTGGATGTGCTCTTGACGATATTATGACCTCGATATTATAGGGCCTATTTATGCTTTTAGAAAACATGACTTGGTCATCAGTCAATGTCAATAATGGAATATAAAATTATGACATTTTATGAGACACTGCAGTCACATATATCACCAGAAAATGTTCGAAATCATCATCATATGTCTACGCTGGGTGCAATCCCCTTATTGCATTGTGCAGACAAGTAATAATAACAGCAGCTGCGTACTTTTTAAGTAAGCAGTTACTGTCATTTCCCTTTGTCATTGCATATTGAGCTACATCTGCAGTTTGTCATACATCATCCGTCATCCTCACATAATATCACACGTGGACCTCTTCAGGGTTTCCAACAAACAGTACTTCAGTGTTGGGACTTTTCAATATGGAGGTGACGGCGTTGCTGAGGGCGGGGTTTGGTCTGTGTTTGTGGGCATTGTCTGTTGGAGCTGGCGCTCCTCCACTCTGTCTGTTCTTCCTTGGAACGTACGGTGGAGGAGGTCCAAGAGGCTGTTTATGAGGACCCTGAGGGTGTTGGTGAGGTCCCCGAGGGTGTTGATGAGGTCCTTGTGAGTGTTGGTGAGGTCTTTCAGGGTGAGACGTGTAACCTCTGATGAAGCCCTGTCGCTCACTTGGAACTTCTTCCCTCAGACTTGACGACTCTGGGCATGGTGGTGGAGGTCTGTGTACAGGTGCTGCTTGTTTCAAGGGCAGTTTAGGTGGCTTAGGTGGAGGAGACGTGAGACCTGTAAAGCAAGAACACACAAAAACTTCAAATATCAAAGCATCACATAACCGTTATCCTGCCGAATACATAGTAGTCATGGAATACATAGTATTCTCGCCAATTGAAGCTAGAAAAGCATCTTCCCTACAGCAAACCTTGACCCCGCGAGGCCGTCAGGCATGCCATAGCATGACAGCCTCGCGGAGTCAAGCATTGCTGTATCATGGGTACATGGTGTAGGGAAGATGTGGAAAAGTAACATTTCTATTAACGATAATTTAGACATCTGCCATTTTGAATTACTTAATTAAGTCAACATCTACGCCACTTTTTACATGGCATTTCATTTGGTTTGATTTATTTCTTTCTCCTCAGTGCAAGCTTTCAGTGCTTTAAACCTTTTACCGCTAGTCACTATTATATTCGTTTTGTATAATCACTTCATCAAGCAGCAAGACTTGAAAATAGCTTTGCTTTTTCACTTTAAGCCATTGAAAATTAAACTAAAAAAACTTTGTGGTTTAGCGGTTAATTGTACGAAATATTCTGATCTATCAAATACAGTTGAACACACATTATCTATGATTCCCATTTGCAGGTTATACTCACTATGTATATTGTGTGTGGCTTTGTGATCATGGTGGCCAGGCTTTCCACCGTCAGTGCTGTGTGACATGTCAGCTGAACAACCACTGTCACTGTCCTTATCTCCCGACTCTCTGCCCTGGAATATTATAAGACACTATTTACGTCTCATGTTATACTAACTAATAAAATTTTATGGTCATCTTGGGTATGGCTGATAAACTGGTATCCGAAATTGTAAATTGAACTGTAGTTTACCCAAAGAAAATAGAATCAGATTATATTTTAGTTGGCTTAACAAAGAATATGAACCATGTCGGCTTGCAATAATCATATTTATATCGCGTATTTAAAAAACTCCCGACTAGAAATAAGGAGATAGTCAGATTAAAAGGTCACACCAATAATTAATTAAGACGATGTAAGTGGTAAACTCGTGTACCTTCTTGCGCAATTGTATTCAGTTGATTGCATTGGTTCGCCACAGAATAAGACATCGCTGTCTTGGAATTGGAACTCGAATCGTAACCAGGTGACGGTCAGGTCCCGTATTCTCGTACACGTCACGATATATCGTAGCTTCTGATTGTTCGAGATAGCCATCGCGATTAATCAGAAGCCTACGATATATCGAAATTGAAACGAGTATCGTAACTGTCAGAACTGTAACGTCACTCGACATCGTCTCGTTCCGTTACAGCTCTGATAGTTATGACACTCCTTTAAATTTCCAGGTAGCGAAGGTGATGCATACCTTTTGTAATAATTGATAAAAGCTACTTTATCCACGTGTCCGTATCCGTGAGTCGATTGTGACATAGTTATACGTATCACTTGCAGATACGGATGATGTAGGCCTACATACAAGTTGTTGTCAGTCTTTCACTCCTAGTCACGACTATACTCGTTTAAAATGCGTTTTATTATTCGATCAATCCACCGTTATTGCGAATTAAATGAGTGTTTAAACATAAAGATTTGCATATATGTTTGGTCTGAAAATAAACAAATACGAGTAATGGGTGAAAATTTAAGATAATTTAAAATAAGACCGTCTTTATGCGTCAAAATCTGACGTCTACGATTCTGACGTATAAAGACGGTCCCCACACTGAAAGAATTAAAATATTTATAATGGTCGTACCCCCATAACATAGGTATCCGAATGAATCAGTAAGAGCTGACTAAGACATTTGAGATGATTTCAAACTGAAAAACACACACTTTAATCTCTATAGATTAAACAAAAATAATTCAGCGTTGTGAGGGTTAAAGTGTTAACTCACCACAGGTGGTGGTAGAGCCTGGTTGCCGTACATGAGTCTGTAGCGGTGTAAGTCTTCACACAAGGGCTGGGTTTGGCCGCTCGTCGAGCCATGCGAACTGTGGTGGAGAAAAAATGGCTGGGTGCCACTCTTCATATCGGCCTCGTACTAATGAAATAAAAATAAATCGTAAGATATTTTGGTAAAAGATACCAGAAATATATAGAACAATAAATATTATGCATTTCTGATCATACATAACGCAGGGCGGACGCTAACTAAACAATTGTTATAGATTTTTTTTTAATTGTATATTTTTATTTATTTTTGTAATTTCACATTCTAAAGTGGTTGGAAAAGAATACGCATTTAAATATCATGATTGAGAACATTTATGGGTCTGTTTTATTTTGTATCGAATCTTCCTGTACTGAATAAATAAATGAGACATTGTTCAGCTCGGCGGTTTTAAAATTACCTCAATGTTATTAAATATCTATTCGATGCAGAACATCAACACTTGTGATAGAGGTGAAGAGGAAAGCATAGCTTTGGGAGGAGAATGCCTTTAAACTTGTTCATTCAGGCGATAAAAGAGATGTAAAGCTACGAAAAATACGTCTTAATTTAAGTGACCGACCTGCCTCGTTAAACAAGAGCAATGATTTTATGAGCTAGCGGTCAATGGTGCGGACGGAGATGTCAAAAGGACAGCAAACAACGAAGCTGTCAAGATTCGTGAAAAGGTGAACAAATTAAAGGAAGATGTTTTAACTCGCTAAAAGTATCCAATAATTTAGCTACACGTGTAACTAAACGTTTACAGATTATGTTGTATAATTAAAATTATCATACGTAATGCTTATTATGATACTATGAAAAATAAAAAGTATTTCAATATGGTTTCACGGAGGGGAAATCTGACCAAAATATTACAATATGGTTGTGAATATCTTTAATTTGAGCGCAAGTGTTGTAAATGCCTAGGTAGATTAGATCCAATTAAAATGATTGTAAAACTGAACACGTCACTATGAAAAAATCACCCAAACAACTATGTTGGGATTAAAATGAGGCATAATTCCACATAAAACATACGAAACACACGCAAATGCAAAATTTACTACCAACCCTCTCAGTCGGCGACAAAAAAAACTTGAACACTGAAAAATATTAACTAGAATTTATCGAATGCTGATATCTCAAATAAAGCAAAAAGTTTGGTTATATCTCATTTTGAACTGTAAGAATATGTGTTATTCATTTGGAGTTTTCAATGAAAAATATGAAAGAGTAGCTTAACCCTTACAGTGCAGGGACCGACTTTAGACGTGAAAATCTGACGTCTGTAGACGTCAGATTCTGACGTCTAAAGTAGATCCCCTCTCTGAAACAAAAAATATAATGGTTGTAGCCATTCAAATTGGAATTCAAATTAAGCGGGAAAAGCTCACGAAGATATTTATTATGAATTCAAAATAACAAAACCCTTTGGTCTCCATGCTTCATACATAAATATTTCAGCGTTTTAAGGGTTAAAAGAATGTCACTGGAGAAGGACTCACCAACTGCGAAGATTTCTGGCCGGATCGATCTCCATGCTGGTCCTTATGTGATCCCTCTGTAGGACACTCAGGATTGTCCACCCCGTGATTCTGGTAATGATTACCATTATACAGTCTGTCAATAGACGTGGCCATCTTCTGCGTGGACGAACGTCTAGGAAGAGATTCATTTGTAAACGATAGTCCTGATCCCGGATCATCATCAGCAGGTTTCTGTTCCACGATTATATTCAGCATGCTGCGTCTGTTTTGTTTTCTATGTTTCTGCAGGTGTCGCCGTCTGAGTAGTGCCACCACAGTGACCAGCAGAATGACCACTATGACACCAGTGATGCAGCCTATGACGATCACCACTGTCAGGTTCCTGTTGGACACCAGACCATCCTTGTCGTCCGGCACGCCAGATGCCCGGACCAGGAGGTTCAGTGTTGCTTCAGATGACCTCACAGGGACCCCGATATCCTCTACTCGTAGAAGGAGGGCAAAGAGGTGATCCCCCAATCTGCTCAAATCCTTGTTTAGGATCAGTGTACCATTATCTGCTGACAAGGTGATGTACCTCTCTTCATTACCTGACAATATAACATACGTAATTTCTCCACTTTCACCAGAATCTCTATCTTCCGCTTTCAAAGTCAAGATTTCTTGACCAACTTGGTGATCACTTGTGATGGCAAATGTGTTATTTGAAGGACTTGGGAATTTGAACACTGGCTTAAAGTCATTTACATCTCCAACGATAATCGTGACTACGGCGTTGTTAGTCACAGGGCGATTAGTGTTATAACTGGTGGCCACAACCACCACGTTATAGCTACCCCTCTCTTCTCTGTCTAGTTCCGCCAAAGTGTAAATCGTACCATTACTATAAGATATAATGAACACATTTTCTTGTTCATTTGACATTCTGAGATCATATGTAAACTTGTTGTACACGTCAGAGTCCCCATCCACTGCTTCTACTTGACCTACTTCGCTGTACGGAGGTAGGTGTTCATTGACGTTGAGAGTGTACGCCTTCAAAGCAAATGTGGGATCATTATCATCTTCATCTTCAATGATGATCACCACCTGAACTGATGACGTCATCGCAGGCTGTCCATGATCGCGAGCTATCACATTGAACGCCAACTGCGAATACTGTTCTCTGTCTAAAGGCTCTTTGGCAGAAATCAATCCTGTGTCTTCATTGATTTCCAGGATGTTACCAACATTTGATTCTAGTTGTAAAGATACTCGTCCATTCTCTCCCTCATCGGGATCAGTTGCCTTTACCTGGATTAATGTCAATTTATCAGAATTCTCTCTCACTCGTGTCTCATACTTCTCTTTGGGGAATGATGGAGCATTGTCATTGTCGTCATCAATAACTACTGTGATGTATTCACTATTAGCTTGAGGACTTTCTCCTTTATCTTTACAATATACCCAGAGGTCATACATATGTTCATCTTCTCTGTCTAGACTTTTCTTTGTTACTATTTTGAATTCCGTGTCAAACAGTTTCTCAAGCTCAAATACAGGATGATTCAGCACACACTCAAACTGTCCATTCACACCAGAGTCTTCATCAGTGACTCTGACATGGGCCACAAACGAACCCGGAGCTTTGGTTTCTGAAAGATGAACTACATCATCTTGGTCATTTGTAACCAGTCTAATATCCGGAGCATTATCATTGAGATCATTCACCTTAATCTCTACTTGTGTTATATCTGGGAGAGATCCTGGACTTAAATTATTGGCTGTCACAGTAAGTGTGTAAGAGTCCCTGATTTCATGATCCAAGTCGCCTACCAAGGACACCTCTCCAGTGGACGAGTCCACAGAAAACACGGATCCAAAATCAGTCAGTGTCTTGGTGGAGAACTGATACAGTATAACTCCATTATCTCCTGCATCGGGATCAGTAGCTTCAACCTGGATAATTTTGGATCCACCGGTCAAGTTCTCATCTACTGTCACACTGTAGCTGTCCCTGAGGAACTCAGGGTTGTTATCATTAACGTCTGTTATCAGGATGTCCACTGTTAACGTATCAGATTGACCTGATCCATCCACGGCCATCACCTGGATCGTAAACTTATCCTGCTGTTCACGATCCAGATGATTGAGGAGAGATAGATAGATGACTTCTTGTGTCCAGACAGGACTGTCATTATTGACCACCAGGCTGAAGTCTGCTTCTCCTGACACCAGCTGGTATCTGTTAATGGTGTACTGTGGGCTGTCTGGATCAGAAGCTGCAGGAATAGTGAACATGGATCCAGGAGAGGAGGACTCAGACAGGGATGTGGACACCACGCTATCACTAAACACAGGCTCGTTGTCGTTAGTATCCTCTACGGTTATCACAACTTGGAGAATATGGAACACCTCATCTGATTGTACACGTATAGATAAATCTACTGTACAGTCAGGTTGGTGTTCACACATCACGTCACGATCTATAGAGGAAGTCGTTGTCAGTACACCGTTATTATCCAGGTCAAACAAGTCAAGATGAGGAGCAGCGTCATCTGAGAAAGCAAATGTCATCATCTGTACAGCGTCTTCTCCGTACATGGCTGAGAGACCTGAGTCCAGAGGAATAACCACACGAAAGTCCCCTGGATCAGCTTCCTCCAAGACAGAGTATGTGAGTGGAGAAATAATATCTGCTGCTGATATGCTGATGAAGATCAGCAACAGCGTCACTGTCAGACACGCCAGCCACATTATTAGGGATAGATGTTTAATTACGTCAGATTTTAAAGGCAACAGCTATTCATTCTTTTATGTAGGGGCCTATCATATCAGTCAACAAATGTTTTCTGTATTTATAGATGTAAAATTTCATCAGCTTTTGGAGTCTGCATATAATTTTCTACAACACAAAGAAAGACCGTTTGTAATCATTTACCTGCTCACCAAATACACATAATGTTAGAGTTGGGAAAGTGATAATATTGTCAATATAGCTTATATCTTAAATATAAATACATAATACGTTTCCTCATAAAATCATAAATTATAAAAAAACGGTTACCTAATCTGTTAATAGGAGAAAATTAATCAAATGATGATTCATATACGATTACTTTTAGTTATCATTATAGCTGGCTAATAACGAGAAAAACATACTAGTAAAATCTACATTTAAATTCGTGTCAATAACATTAAAAATTACTAACGTTATTTTTTCGTTTGAATTATGAAATAATTTAATTAAAAAAATAAATAACTAATGAAAAAGTTATTCTAGCAACCAAAGTGCGTCCCATATATACAACATAGTTGGTGGTGGAAGACAATAACATAGTTATGTGAAAATTGTATTTAATGTGTTATATAATCAATTTTGTTATAATATTTTAGTCACAAAAAAAACCATGACTTTGTTTTTGATAACAATGATCAGATATAACGCAAAATGTTATGATCACTATACATTATAAATAAATTAACAAATCAAGCTGCTCTACTTTGAATAACCAAATTACAGCAATATAAGTAATCCTCATGATTATAGTATGCTTAAATTGTAGTGCTGTCTTGCCTTAACGCTGGGTTAAAGGCTGCCCAACGTCAGGGACGCTAGGTAGCCTTTGACCCAGCATAAAGGCAACGTCACTCTAGATTACCAACCTGACAAGATTAAAGTGACTATTTTACACATCAGCGGAACATGAATATGTCTAAAAACAGGGACAATGACATTTCCACCGCTGTATTCCGAAAACTGCAATAGTGTAATCCAAATATCTTCTAATGTCTCACACTCAACCGCATCACATGTTAGTCTAGGTACATACTCCACGTGTGTGTGTGCGGTATTCGTTCAGGTCGTAACAGTCTCACGGTCAGCGAGCACACTGCTCAGGTCTGGCGCGAGGTGACTCTATTATCGCTAAAACCCTCTGTGTAAGTGCCGACCAATCACGGTCCCCGTCTTATCCCCTCCCTCACCTTTCAGGCTAGGAGGTGACGCCCCCTGACGTCATCGCTCCGTCACGTGGGTCGCGTGTCACCAAACGCGTCGCGGGATTATCTTGACCTGTTGCGATTCATGGCACCGTGTACGTGTATGAGTGGGCGATTTTAACCCTTTAACCGCCGGTGCCGAATATATTGGGTTTTTCACTCAATTATTACCACATTCCGTACCGCCTTATAAGTATGTTAAGGCCATAATGGGACATCAATCAGCACGATTTGAAAAGAGTTGACCTCCATTTTGTCAAATCTGAATAATTTTCACTCACTTGAAGTTGTGGATCGCGTCAGCGAGACCCAACTTCAAGTGGGTGAAAATTCTAACTAAATCATTTGGCGGTTAAAGGGTTAATATACATACTTTAATCGATGAGGTAAATACTGCGGTGTACAACCATAAGGCAGTAGCTGCCTACTTGTCTAGTGAGCTCTTACTGCCGTTTAAATACATTAGTTCAGATCACATCTTTGGTGGTGCGACTTTGAAAAATTAGGTATGGGGCGTATATTATTTGCCGAAATTCACATTTTGACACCAGATTGTTTAAGTTATTAGTTAAAAAAAAATTGGGATGAAATTTATTGTTATTATTATATTGATAGTGGTCTATATCGTTTCTTTGGGCATCGGTTGTCAAACGTACTAATTTTTAATTTAATGTAATGATTTATTGAAGTAAATAATGTAATTTCTATAATCATGATAACAATATTACGATACTATTTCCTTAATTCAAATAGTGTCTAAGTCACCGATATTTTCACTGTTTGACCCTTACAATGCCGAATTAGTTTTCTATAAACTATGGAGATCAATGGGGTTTTTTCAATTTGAATCAGTATGTATGTCTTAGTTAGTTATTCCTGTTTTTTAGAATACTGGGATTATGGCCATTATACATGTTTTTATTCTTTACGTGCGGGGAGCGAAGTCAAATTGTGGCGTCTAAAAGGGTTGAAAGAGTTAATAAAATGGAGTCTTATACTAATCTCACGAAACTATTATCATAAAAATGTCGAGTAAGAGTGGATTTTAATTAACTCAACAAGTCACATGACGTCATTCATATAACTTCCTATATGCTAAATCATCATGATCATGCACGATAAGTTAACCCTGTGATAGCATTGAAACAACGTCGGGCCAGTGTCTTGTCAATGTGACGCTATAAGTTGGACTGTAATAATAACAATACCTGTTGAAGATGTCCTCCGCCCTGTGCAGCCTGGCACGTGGTGGTCAGCCAGGCAAAAGGGGATAGTTGGACGAAACGTTCCGGCACACCTACTGCCTGTAGGCAGGCGGGCAGGCAGGCGGCCCCCCTCTTTTTTCACACCTATAGTGGGGAGGGGGAGCCGCTGCAGGCTATCGAGCCTCCCGGTAGAGAAGACGAGGCGGATTACCAGGGAGGGGTGTGGTGTACCCCACTAGTCTCTGCCCGGCTACTATCCGGGTCCGGGTGTAGGGTAAAGAGGTGGGGTGGGTGAGGCATGCACCAAGTTTCGTTAATCTCACTGGTTCACAAGTTCGACCCCAGCTCTGTCCCCACCAATTAGATGTCACAAATAAGTCATCGTTGTTTAACAGATCGACAGCAATGACACAACGTCCAATCACGAGGACATTAGCAAAACCGAGCTGAGCTGGTCATAACCAATTAGAGACATGCATAAATTATAAAGTAATTCCTCGTATATGAGGCCTATGTAGGCTTATCGTATTAATATACACACCATAACAATAATAATTTTAATAATAATAACTATAAATTTGTATTCGTTTGAAGAGCACAATTGTGAACCAAAATAAGGTATATTAATTTAGGGTAAGGTGTCCATATAAAAATCATTATTCGTAAGTGTAATTTTACTTCTATTGGTTGGCCTTTGCAAATGAGATGCAATGTTCAAATTATTGTGCGTTATATAAGGTATATGCATACAATTGTCGGAAACATTTTCTCCAATAAATATAAAAATTAATAATCGACTTTGCTGAGAAGCCCGTACAAACAATAAGAATACGGTAGATTGAGCACCAAACATAAAAACTACAATCATGTAAACATATATCGCTTTGGAAAGGAAAAACTGCAGTAATACGTATCGCCGTAGGTCGGTAAAGGTTAGTGTTATAACACTTCAAGCTTCATCACAAAGAACGGTGTGAAGAAGCCATATATCACATAGTTTTGATTAAGTTTAATCACAGAGATTGGTGTGAAGAAGACCTGTCGCATTTTGGGAAGTCCATTCCTTGCTCGCTGGGCTTATGGTTTTGATTAGGGCCAATCACAGAGATTGGTGTGAAGAAGCCATATCACATTTACGAAGTTCTTATATTGCTCCATGCATTGTGTAGCGAAGTTCATTTTTTGCTCGTTAGATATAACTGTTAGGGTGTTTAAGACCACATAATGGGCGGTGGTGAAACCAGCAGATATATAAGGCAGGGTGACTTTAGAAGACTTTCTCATTTGCTTCTTTCACGTTGCAAGTTATTCTGCATATTTATATCTATATTTTACTCACTGATCATGGATACCTACGTCCTTGGAGATTCGCAATGCAAGTATTTGTCTGGTTACCTGCCGGATTGCTATGTAGAGTCCTTCTCAGGATATACATTTGAGGATTTCTTGAAGTGTACGGATGACCAACTTTGCCGCGGATACGAAGATGCCAAGGTATGTGCTTTTAGTTTTTTTTATGTATTTGAGTTTTATCATAAAATTATCGGAATCGCACAAGTTTCAGTACAATTAGATTATGTACTTATAAAAAAGTTTATTTCTGGAACACTTAACAAAATAAATTCAACATTTATAGAAATGTTCAATTATTTCCATAAAACCGATAAAAATTATTTTCAGCTTAATATACCAAGTTCAAGTGCAAATTTCCAGCTTCATAAGCTTTGATCACGGTACTACAGAATAAGTAGGATAACAATATTAAACCTATTTTTTTCTGTTTTCAGATTGTGGTTATGCACCTCGGTACCAACAGTGTTGGTCGAGGTGCATCTCCCCCGGAGGTCGTGGCAGATGCTAGGAAGCTGGTGACGAGGATGCTGGGGCTCATGCCGAGACTACATGTTGCCGTTTCTGCCATCCTGCCACGTGCTGCAAACACGTTCCCTGATGCTCTGGAGCCCAGGTTCCATCCAGATGAACTCAACAGAGTCGCCTTGAGAACGAACCGGCTGATGGACGACTGTCTGCGCACCATCAGCAGAGCATCCTTCATGCGTCATCCAGATTTCGCCGACAGCAGAGGGATACGACGAGATCTACTAAGTAGAGACGGCCTGCATTTGAGTCCTCGTGGTGGTAGGGTGCTGTCCCGCTACTTCCTGGATTCAGTTGCTGCGCTGTCTGCTGCTCCTGCTGCTCCTGTTGATCCTGCACCACCTGCTCCTGTTGAGGCCATTGATGCTGCTCCTTCACCTGCTCCTTCTGATACATCTGTACCGAAGACCTACGCTGATGTCGTAGCAGATGGCCTACCAGCACCAGCCTCTGCGCAGAGACCTACACAGAGACCTGCACCTAGACGTCATCGCCGCCGTCGACCAGCACGCCGAACGCCAAGATCAGCAGCGCTACCACCAGCAACAGCGACACCACCACCAGCAACAGCGCCACCACCACCAGCAACAGCGACACCACCACCAGCAACAGCGCCACCACCACCAGCAACAGCGACACCACCACCAGCAACATCGACACCACCACCAGCAAGAAAGACACCACCACCAGCAAAAAAGACACCACCACCAGCAAAAAAGACACCACCACCAGCAACAAAGACACCACCAGCGTCAAAGACACCAGCAGCATCAAAGACACCACCAGCAACAACAAAGACACCACCACCAGCAACATCTACAGTTAATCGAGCAAACGGTTTCTGGAGCCATCGTCCTGATGACAAGTACATTTCGCACGATATTACTGCTACTAAAAAAAATCTAGTGACTTTGTACTTAAATTGTCTTTCTAACACAGTTGAATGTAGAGCCGCCTGTGGTTGTTTAATTTCGCAGTGTTATCTTAGTTTAGAAAATACATGTATATCATGTGGGCATCAAGTAATAAATCCTAGTGATCATAAATCATGTGGCTGGTCCCTTAAATTGGTAAGATATACTGATAATCCGGATACTTGGGTTGTTTACGTACATCGTAATAACAACATGTATCACCGACAAGATATATTAACAAATAACAAGAAACAGATAGATCTGCCCATCCGCGATAAAATTGACATGCTCAGAATTTATGCTAAAACCACGCCACAGCAAGTGCACGCGGCTCAAAACAAATCCTGCAGTAATTTAGTTGGCAATAATTCGGGACCTGAGATATCAATGAATAAAATTAAGAATAGATGTAGGAGCCTTGATAGAAACAAATTAGCGCCAGCAATCGGTTTGAGAGACAAAAATGACGTAGCTTCTGACTGGCGTGACACAGAAAGAATATTGGAAAATAACTTTGAAAAAGTATTACTATTTCAAAGAGGGGAGAAAGATAAAAATAGAGAGTATCATATTGTTTTAGGCCCTGAAGATAATCTGCATTGCTTATTAAAATACAGTGGTGGCGTGGTAGGTTACGACACAAAGTACGATTTTATGGCGGCTAGGTTCAAAACGTCCGCTGTAACTTTTTGTGATAACCAGAATAAAGGTAGGGTGGGTATAGTAGGGTTGTGTAATAGAGAGGATACTAACACACATACATTGCATTTTCAAATGATGCAAGTTAACATGCCTTGCTCTACTACTAATTGCACACATGATAGAACCTTGCACATATTTAATGACTATAATGGCCACTTTTGGACCAGGCCATGTGCTTTTGATAAACAATTTGCCCCCATAATTCAACATGATAAGGCTAGAGATATGCGTAACGCTGTAATTCACCAACGTTTAGAGACCTCACTGTGTAATTTTCATGGCCTGGCAGCTTACAGGGAGCATATACAACAGGATCCGGCTCTAAAACCTTTTCTTGAAGCATTATTGACTGGATTTAAAGCTGTCATGCGGGCTTGGTGTCCTCGAGTACAAGATTCTTTGATAATGAGTTATAAACTATTTATTTCAAACATACCTCCCCAGACTATACCAGACGGTGCAAAATTTAAATTATTAAATTATTTGGACAAACAGTGGTTCTCCTACCCATGGAAAGAGGCTATGTCTGCAGATATTTTCTTTCGTATTCCTGTTGAATCTCGCTCAAATCCTTTGCTTTCAACAAATAATACTACAGAACGTAAATTCAAAGAAATAGACAGCACCGATTTAAATAATATTGTAAATAAGAAAATGTCCTCCATAGTCTGGCTGTTCATAGATAGCGTTATGTACAGAGATGTGAAATTAAGCTATGAGAATTCTGAAAATAATAAACATAAACGTATATGGGAAAAAGGTGTGGAATTAGAATGTGTTAAGAAGGCTCTTTTTATAATACAAAATGACGGTGTTCGTTGGCTGCCTGATTATCATGTCCATGGGTGGGTTCTGGTAACGTCTCAGCACCATATAGAAAGTGATAACATGAACGTTCAACCTCCACTTTTCGACCCTATCTCTCAGCGCGACCACGATTATGACGTAAAGGCTAAACCCAGAAACTTTCTAGCAGATTTAGATTTCACTGCTTCCATAGCGTGGCGTTCTGAATTAGAAAGTCACTTGCCTCTTCGAAATGTAAAAATTCCTGTCTACCAACATATTTGCAACTTGTATCTGGGTATTTGTAGCTGTAGGTCCTTTCTGAAAAAGGGACAACCGTATTTCTGTAAGCATCTGTATGCCATTCACGCTGCCCTAAGACAACTGAATTCGCCTGTGCAGATAGTGGAATACTGCCAATATATTACCCCGTCACTAACATCATATCTAGCTGAAATTTACCAAATTAAACATCCGAACCCACTATTTTCTCATAGCGAGTTAGATCTAGTTAAAAATTTAATCAGCCAATCGCATGAGGCAACTGCAGAAGAGTTACAATTAGCCAAGCAAGGGAAATTATTACAGAAATTAAACCAGACTCAGCACTCTGACATTAAAAAAATTAGTTTTCTTGGAACTCCTGCTAAACGCGCGCCGCATAACGGTGGTAAACGACGGGTGGGGGGTCCCATAAAAGAAAGTAATTACTCTTTAACAGAACAAGATTTTACAACAAATGATCCCTATAGTCCTAAAGTTGACTTCCCATCATCTGCACAAGAACGTCATTGTGGTAGAAAGCGGACTAGAACTGCGACACGTGGGGTAAGAATGTCAAAACTAAAAGACCATGCAATTAACGCCTTAAATACTAAATTAAATAATGATGATAATGTAGAGCCCAAAAAGAAACGTCGGCGTTTAGGAACACGTGAAGTTGTTAATAAGGAAAATATTTCTGAAAATTTTAAACCGACATTAATATGCAGTGCGTGCATTGCAGAGGGGAATGTAACACCATTTATTGCCAATTATCAAAAAGATATAGACGCTCATTTAAAAGCAGTGCACGCCACCATAGTCTGCGGTTTATGCTTTCAAGAAAAAGGTATAATCAACAAATTTGTAACAGAAAAAGAACTTAAACATCATCAATTAAATAATCATATTCCTACAGAAAATTACCCGTAGATTTTTTACATTACTTGCATACATTTCATACAATATGTTATATAATTGTTAATTGTTATATATCTTGTATTATTGTTTGTTAGACAATTTTTATATATCTTGTATGTCATCATTCATCGTGTGTTTCTCATTTCCATCGTATGCTAATGTGAATGCTAATGTAATCATGTTTATTACTATGTATATGTTGCACATAAACTGCTAAATACAAATGATATAAGAAATAATTAATATAAACTAAACTGGTTGCATTAAATAAAAAGTTATATTTATAACTCTCATGTGTTTCTTGTTGTTTTCATTGCTGTAATTAAACCACGCCTACCCCCCCCCCCCCCAACGCCGGGCAGCTGGGGTATTGCAGCTCAGGCTGCAGGCAGCAGGGGGATTAGCACCCCTCTCCTGCCTGTTAGCTCTGACACCCCACCCTGTCAGTAGGCCTGCCATTGCTGTTGCCCCCCACCCTAACACCTAACGCCAGGGTACATGACGTAATCGATGCCGGAACGTTTCGGCAAAGAATGACCACGAGCGTCAGCCAGGCAGGGGTCACTACTTGACCCCCCCCCCGCCCGCTGACCATATGACATGCATTCACATTGACGGACCCCATACAGTGACAACTAAGCGATCACTTTTATTGTCTTTATAAATCTGTCTTGGTGTAATTACATAAAAAAACAATGGACGGTCAGGATAATAATATTAAAAATACGATATAAATAGCATTGACTGACAAAACATTTTATATATTATGGTTTTATATATAACATTATACATAATTTTATATATTCACTCTCCATCAGTCCTTGCCAATTTTCATTCATTTGAAGCTGGCGGCAAATGAATAAAAAATAATCGTCGTTTAGTTGAAATAAACTGTTACGCGATAATATCATTTTCTTTTTCGGCTTTTTTCAAATTTGAGCATGTTTATTCGATTAATTAAAGTCGATGTTTTGTTTTGATAACAAAGTCTTCTTTGAGGGGGATAAGTAATGCAGCATTTGCAATATATATTTTGACAGACTCAGACTGACTTATTCGACATTCTAAAAAAAAAAAATACAATTTAATATGTGATATAGACCCCAATGAAGGCACTAGGCCTATGTGTCGCTCTCATAAGGACCATCTTGTATAAATAATTATAATAATATTGATTTCATTCGAATAAAGTACATTCGTATAATCATCATGATCCTTGGCTCAGAGTTCAAGTTGAATAAAAACGAGAAAATTTTCCTATTTCAATTTCAAACTAAGCTTTCCAATATTTTTTTTTATTTTTAGGCCCACAATCAAACTAAATGTCGAGCTCACAGTGTATAAAAGTAAGGCGTATATAGGTTAAAAATAAATTAAGAAAGAAATGATGGAAGGTTTCAGGTAACTGGATATATTAGTCGGAGCTCGGTCCGCTGAGGATATATTGGCGCTATAGAAGTTTTTTTATTGAAGAAGTTTGTATTGATCATTATCGTAATTATTACTACTTTTTATAGATATATCACATTGTATCAACTGACACGTCCTAATTAGTAATAACAATCATGTTAAAAAAATACCTCGAATTGAAATTCGAATTAAATATCTGATTGTAATCATTGACTTGGATGTAGCTATAGATCTGAGCGCACACTAAGTATCTTATTATGTAATTGGGTGGAGTGTGAACACCACATGATAATGAAAATATTGCGCCGTACACAATGACTGACATCGTCACAAGTGTTGAGTGAACTGTTCATCATGTTCATAGGCAGACATGGTGAAGAGACCCCCCACGAGAGCACATTCCATAACAGATTCCACAGTGTGTAATCAGTGGTCATAAAGGGGCGATCTCAAGTTTCTCGGTCATTACAAATACGAGGCAACGCAGCGGGGGCAACTTTGATTTATCTCTTGAATAATAATTTAATTTATCTCAATGACGCTGCTGGATGTGCTATGCAATAATAATCAGTGACTCTTTCACACAACTGAAAACTTTAGTTGCAGCGTATTCAGTCTTTTCGTGATAGCTAGGGATAATCCTGGCGGATTGATTTATTTCACTTTCAGTTGAAGACATGTTAATGGGGTACAATATAATGATTGAATAAAAGCTTCCTAAATATGATCAACATTAGTTGACGAGAACAGATCGAGACTGTCAACCACATGCATGAATCAAAATTGTATATATACACATGATAAAACCAACTGTATGCCAGCTTTATAAAAATAGGCGTAGTTATTAGTATTAAACAAAACAAGTCAGCAATATTAAGCACTTTACATCACATATTCCCACGTATCAGACGGTAAGATCAGAGCAGTCGCCGCTAATTGGTGTCTCATAGTCAGGACACGGGAGGACACACCTGCAGCACTGATTGTCTATCCAACGCTGCGCCGATGCCATCAGCATGTGGCCCAATGCTGTGAAAACATTCAATCGTCCTTCAGGTATACAAATAGTTTGTTTGGGTTTCTTCTGGTTTCATAGAAATGTTGATTAAAAATATTTGTAAAAATATGAAAATTCTGACAAAAATAAAAACATGATCCGTGGGATACACTACTTCAGTGCGGAAGTAAAAACGAAAATTGATGTCATCCCAAGGGGCTGCTTTAAGTGAGTATTAAGTATTAAGACATTCATAACGTGCCACATATCTCATGTGATTCATGTGCGCTGAGGAAAACAAATGTGTCACTGATATGTTTCAGACCATGTTATGCTTCTTGAAACAAATATATCATTGATTTATCATAAATATAGTGTACCTTAAGAAAATATTGTTAAAATACATGTTATTTTTGCACATATACACAGTTAATGATACAATTTGTGATATGTACACATAGAATAAATATAACCAAAAAATGCCTACATGTATCGTTAGTTTCCGCACGAAAACCAGAGATAATGAGTCATGCATATCAACGATTGTGTCTCTCCGTCAGTCAGACCATATTCCCTATTGTTATCCCATTTAAAATATTATTGGGCTTTGGTCTTCAGCCCAGTGAATAGACCAGTCTTGCAACTTGTGTGTTGACACGTGCCTGGTCTAGTGGCTGGTGACCTCTTTGACCTTACCTTATTTACAGACTGTGTCGACACGGCTTATTGGGACCCCTAAAGCAGCGGAAGTGTCAAAGACACACGTTTATATAAAACCCAGCAAACACACGAGATGTTGAACCAATGTTGTTTTAATGTTGGGCCAACGTCGCAGCAGTGGGCCAACATTGAAACACCATTGGTTCAGCGTTTCGTATTTCTATGAAAGCTTTCTTTGCCTTAGAATCACTTCAGTCACATATGTTTAAACACAGTCATGCTCAGCACATATGATTTAAGTTACGACTAACCTAAATACTGTACAGTCAGACACTAAGTATATCCAAAGGTAAATCTCAGTATACAGATTACTGTATACAACATTTGGTCAACATACATTTGCTTGTATGTTATTTCATATTATTAAAGCTGAAGTATGCATTATATTGAAGAATATATAAAACTTACAGCGCGGGGATCAACTTTACACGTCAGAATCTGACGTTTCAATTCGGTTCCCGCATTGTAAGAGTAAAAGCATTTATAAAGGACGTGAACCGATAGATATTCAAATCAATCGGAAATGGCCAACTAATACTTTTATGATGATTTCAAAATGAAGAAGCCCTTTGCTCTATATGGTTAATACAAAAGCATTTCAGTGTTGTACGTTGTAAAGTAAATCAATACCAAATAAGATTACCAAGAAAAAATCCACAATTACAGCTATTCATTCGGCAAACTTGTGTCTGCCATTAGTGTGAACATAAGTTTGTGTGGACATGCAGCTCTGTCTCTGCATTTCAAGACTGTTGCAATTTATGTCTTTTAGTTTTAAGGTATAATACAATTAAATGCTTCACGTCACATTTAAGTGATCCCAATTCCAATCCGACGGTGATGCAGGTACGGAATAAAGAACCGACATGACCACAGTCCTGTGAGTTTCCACATCCTATTTACCTAACCGTGTTTTCCTGGCCTGACCCAGATCTTAGTCATGTGATTGGTCAAGATGGCCGTCTTGACCAATAACATGCCTAAGATCTAGGTCAGTCGCTTGGTGAAAACCGGCCTCTCCTTGTGGATCACCGTCTTTGTTGTGGTCTTATTTTTAATTAGGCCCTGAGCCGCCACAGTGAATAATTTAAATTTTCACCCACTATAAAAATTGTGTGTTGCTACCGCGACCCACAACTTCAAGTGAGTGAAAATTACTGATATTGGTTTAATTTAGAACCAAATATTTGCAAATCTTGATGTTTAACCACACACGTCGTCCACTATAACAGTGATTTAACCGGATAATAAAACTTATTAAAAACGAGTACAGTCGTGCTTATAGCGGTGTAAGGTTCAACCCTATCAGCGCGGGGACAATCATTAGACGTCAAAGATTCTAAAAGTCAGTCCTCGCGCTGAAATAGTAAAATATTTATAATGGCCGTAGACCCATAACATACAGGTATTCAAATGAAGCAGAAAGAGCTAACTAAGACAGTGTTATGACGATTTCAAATCGGAAAATAACTTTTTGGTCTCTATTGCTTACAGAAAAATATTTCAGCGTCGTAAGGGTTAACTAACCAGGCGAAGTGGGCACAACATTGACCCTCTTCTCTCGCGGATCACCTGCAGATCCCTGCAAAGGCAAACAGCAGTAACTGCTTACTTGAAAAGTAAGCAGTTACCGCTGTTTGCCTTTGCGCGACATTTCACCTGGTGTAATCTCTCTATCTCTCATTACTGACACCTCTTAATCCCCAGGGGGACACACTCGCCCGCCACTTACAGCCACTCACCTGCCAAACCAATTTGTTGATGACGTCATTGTGGGGAGCGCCTGACTTTCATCAGCTCTTTGTGATGTGAAGACGGCACTGTAATGATTATGACGACCTCCTGGTCAATATTAGATGCATGCATGCTGTATTCCGAATGATTTGCGCAGTGATAATTTCATCATAATATCAGTATTTTGCAGTAACAGTTTATTTGTATAGTGTCATGTAAAGGCAAAAGACAGGATATGTTTACTTTTAAGAAAGCAGGGCAGAGCAGTATAGTAGCCAGTGGTAATGTTTTATATCTTTATATGGTAGTATGTGATATTACATAAAAAGACGTCATGTAGAAATGAAATCCGAATTATATGATATTTTTTTTAAATTGTGCTTATTATTTATATTTTTAATCATTTTAGTCTGAAATATGTGTTAATCCTTACAGCGCGGGGACCGACTTTAGACGTCAGAAGACGTCAGATTATGACGTCTAAAGTCTATCCCCGCACTGACATAGGCATTCATAACATAAGCATTTAAATAAAGCAAAATTGGCTAACTAAGGCATTTGTAATGATATCAAATTGAAAAAACCCTTTGGTGTCTAAAGTTTATACATAAATATTTCAGCGCTTCAAGGGTTAACGTTTTCAGCCCTGGAATATGGACGTCAGAATCTGACGTCGATAAATCTGACGTCTAAAGTCGATCCCCGCGCTGAAAGAGTAAAAGTATTTATTTAATGGCCGTAGACCCATAACATAGGTAATAAACTGAAGCAGTAGAGGCTAACTAAGCCTTGATAATTTCATATTTAAAAAAAAAACTTTTCTTCTCTCGGTTTATATAAAAATAGTTAAGCTTTTTAATGGGTAAATAAGCAGTCACTTTTCCAGCAAACACGCGGCGTTGGCCCAATCTTGGGCTGATGCTGGGCCATCGTCTACGACGCTGCCCCAACATAAGCCCAAGATTGGGCCAACGCCTCGTGTTTGCTGCGATATTCTGGTTTTGCACGGCAGCAGTGTGGCTTAGGTGAATCTATAAACCGACCATAAAACCTGGTTTTTAGAATGGCATGAACATGATAAACATGACAATGACAACCCCTAATAAAATATTGACCTGATCGATGAGGTTGATTGACAGCGATTCACAGGTCTTGTGATGTCCGGCTAATTATGCACGCCCCTCCTCCTGGCCACGCCCACATACACGGGTCAGCCTGATAAATAGCCTGGTATATCTGTCATTACCTGTCACCTTGGTGATTAATCATCATCAACGATGACCAAAAAGCTCGTCAGAATTTGGCCAACGTCTGGACAATGTCGGACAAAACAATTAACCCGGGAAACACGATGCATTAACTGAATATTGATTCAATGGTGGGATGACGTCGCAGACGGTGGCACAACATTAATTTATTTTATTTATTTAATACTTACTTTAATGAAAAAAATATACAGCCCATCTAAAAAAAATATTTGGTACATTTAAAAAAATGAAAACATTTACGACAAATAAATTTTAGTCAGTCCATGCATAAGTTATCACTATACACATTTTTTGGGGTTTGATCCGTTTTAATTTTGTTTTAAAATACACATGTACAATATAAAATAATGACATAAATGAATCAATTAAACGCACTGATATGAACAGACGAACAAATGAAAATTTCAACGATGCGAATACATTTTTCTATTAGCGTTTCAAAAAAGTGAAAATATGTGTTGAGAATGCATGTGGAAAAGATGCACACGTATTTATTTTATGTTTTTTTTTTAACGCAATGGTTTCACTAAATTTATTTTAAGCAAAACTAATAAACATTTGTAATATGTACACATGGAATAAAAAATGTTAGGGATTGGTAACCAGTTAACATAATCAAACTGTGCCAGTGCCAGTACCGATCATAACTATTGTGAGTATAGTTACTGATTTTTGTTTTGGAATGTTCTGGATGGATTGATAAATGTACATTAGCGAGTGAATGAATGAATAAATAAATGAATGAATGAATGAATGAATGAATGAATGAATGAATGAATGAATAAATAAATGAATGAATGAATTAATGAATGAATTATTGAATGAGTTGATGAATAGATGGATCAATTATTGAATAAATGAGTGGATGAATGGACAGATTTAATTCTTGTATGAATGAGTGGTTAGATAGATGGACATTTCAATGCTATCAAGAAATATAAATATATAGATGTGGGACCGATAAAAGACTTATGATAAAGACATTAAGTATTAAGCCATTGTTTTATTGATTCAACAAAGTTTCCCCAGACAAAAGTGAGGAATACACGTTTCTGTTGTTGTGGTTTTCAACATAACAAAACAATTATCTAATGAACATACAGTTTACTTCGTTATTATTACTCCCATGACTATATCGCCTAATTCAACTCAAATCATGGTTTTACATAAAAGCTTTTAATCGAAATCTTATTATCAACGCTCACATTTTGTTTTTATATTTAATAATGTTGATACTGAGATAATTTTCGCATATCAGTTTAAGTGTTAGTAATATAGCTTAGTAATCTGACAATCATTCTTCTATGACAAAACAAGAAATTGCCACACCCTACCTATAATGAAGAACAATTGCATTTTTATATGTATAATTGTCTGGCACTTTCCATCAATTAGTTTGTAACTGAAGATAAAACATCTGTACCAAATTATGGGGATCGGCATATTAAAGGCCCTGTGAAGTGAATTCACAATTCACAATTCACAATATAAGTATATATCACAATGAACTGTTCTCTAACTTATCAGATTATTTTAGTCTACTAATTATCAGTGATATAAAAAACTGAAAACGACACCTTCTCAGCGCAGGGCGGATCTTACAACTTATGACTTCACAAACACAAGCAGTCCATTACTAAATCTGGATTAACATTGAAACTGCATCGTGTAAATGTTTCATGTTGTATTTTTTTATGGACTGAATTAGATTTCCCATCAGTGCAATAAACCCGCGTCGACAGGGTTAACAAGGTGTAAGTCAATGCTGGACGCTGGCCAGGAGCGGGTGCGGTGATGGCCAACAATTCTAGTGCTGCACCTGCATTCAGACAGCGTTGGACCAGTGTTTCCTGTTTACTTTGGCCAGCTCTATGAAATCATACTGGTCAACATCAGTTACATGTACATACAATATAACCAGACAATTATATCTACATCTCATGACGTCAGAAATAAGCTCCGCCCCTTATACGTTTGCAATTAGGAAAATTGATTCCAGTGCATGGGCTGAAAAGGGGATCCTAGCAATCAATAGTCTTAATAAAAAAGTCATTTAAAATGAAATGAAATATGGCTTTTTGCTGAGTAGGTCTAGGGAGTACATGGTGGCTTATAACCCTTAAAGAGCTGAAATAATTTCGTTTAAACCATGGAGACCTATTTTTTCATTTGAAATAATCATAAATGTTTTATTTAGATCTGTCCGCTTCATTTGAATACATATGTAATGGGTATACGGAATCTGACGTCTGTAGACGGCAGATTCTGACGACTAAAGTCGATCCCTGCGCTGTAAGGGATAAGATATTTATTAATGTGATGGTAATAAGTCAATGTCATAAATCACTGTGTATTTGAGTGAGTTAATAGGTAACCACAAGTTTACACGATACGATGGTGGGTAAACACTAACTCAACATTGGATACATGTTTCATATCTGCTGGAGAAGGGCTGTGATCATAAATTCTTCATTGTGACTCGAGCTGTGTGAACTGGAGTGGTGAACGGATAAATCATAAGCAGAATCTCAAGTAGATTAAATGTTCAAACATTGCATAAATTTTATCTCGCTGTTTGAAATGTGTTCAAATCTAAAGATTTGAGATTTAATCTAAAATCTTTGTGTTTAAATCTAAAGATTTCAGATTTAATCTAAAGTATTTATATTTAAACACATTTCAAACTGTTCCAAATTGACATACGTTTTAACTACAATATTTCTAATGAGTTTGAAGTGTGAGCCTGACTATAGCCTGCAGAGGGTTAACACTGCTCATAAATCAAATGACTTACCGTGATACAAGAGCATAATATAATTAGGAAGTGTCTATTGCCACAGTACTGTGGCAATAGCAGAACGAATGGCTATTTTCACCAAACCAATCAGAGGCCATCATACATTTTCGCATGTGGAGTGGCAGGGCTGAGTGGATTGCCGCCATTACACCGTAGCCATGTTGATCGGAAAGACGTCCGTCAATTAGGAAGCATTTAAAACAGCCTCAAGTGAATTTTCGGCTGCCGCAAATGTTCTATCTTGGACATTATCGAGCGAGACAATATGGAATTATGGGAAGAAGCATGAGTTTGTGTAAATCGGTGACACCATCAAGTAAGTAATGTGATACTTTTAGTCAATCATGTTTTATATTGTAGGCCTAGGCCCTATGTGTATACAGTCTGCCATAATGTGTGACTATGAACTGCTCTTGAAAACCCAAGTCGCGTTAGACTTGACTATGTTTATCCAAGGCCACAGTGCTGTGTCAATACGGTTTTGTACTACCCCTCTACATGTAAAAGTCCTTGCTGGCACAGTGCTGTGTCAATAAGGGTTCCTTCTACCCCTCTACATGTATACATTTTATTGTCACAGTGCTGTGTCAATAAGGTTTTTTACTACCCCTCTACATGTACAAGTCCTTAGTGCCACAGCTCTGTGTCAATAAGGTTTTTTACTACCCCTTTACATGTACAAGTCCTTGCTGCCACAGTGCTGTGTCAATATTTGTTTTTACTACTCCTCTACATGTACAAATCCTCACTGCACAGTGCTGTGTCAATAAGGGTTCCGACTACCCCTCTACATGTACAAGTCCTTGCTGCCACAGTGCTGTGTCAATAAGGGTTATTACTACCCCTCTACATGTACAAGTCCTTACTGCCGCAGTGCTGTGTCAACAAGGTTCCGACAACTCCTCTACATGTACAAGTCCTTACTGCCACAGTGCTGTGTCAATAAGGTTTTTTACTACCCCTCTACATGTACAAGTCCTTACTGCCACAGGATGTGTCAATAATGTTTTTTACTACCCCTTTACATGTACAAGTCCTTGCTGCCACAGTGCTGTGTCAATAATGTTTTTTACTACTCCTTTACATGTACAAGTCTTATATGCCACAGTGCTGTGTCAATAAGGGTTCTTACTACCCCTCTACATGTACACTTCCTTACTGCCACAATGCTGTGTCAATAAGGGTTCCGACTACCCCTCTACATGTACAAGTCCTTACTGCCACGGTGCTGTGTTAATAATGTTTTTTTACTACCCCTCTACATGTACAAGTCCTTACTGCCAAAGTGCTGTGTCAATAAGGTTTTTTACTACCCCTTTAAATGTACAAGTCCTTGCTGCCACAGTGCCGATTCAATACTGTTTTTATAACTCCTCTACATGTACAAGTTTTTTTCTGCCACAGTGCTGTGTCAATAAGGGTTATTACTACCCCTCTACATGTACAAGTCCTTGCTGCCACAGTGCTTTGTCAATAAGGGTTATTACTACCCCTCTACATGTACAAGTCCTTACTGCCGCAGTGCTGTGTCAATAAGGGTTCCGACTACCCCTCTACATGTACAAGTCCTTACTACCACAGTGCTGTGTCAATAAGGTTTTTTACTACCCCTCTACATGTACAAGTCCTTACTGCCACAGTGCTGTGTCAATAAGGTTTCTTACTACCCCTTTACATGTACAAATCCTTGCTGCCACAGTGCTGTGTCAATAAGGGTTATTACTACCCCTCTACTTGTACAAGTCCTTACGACCACAATACTGTGTCAATAAGGGTTCCGACTACCCCTCTACATGTACAAGTCCTTGCTGTCACAGTGCTGTGTCAATAAAGGTTATTACTATCCCTCTACATGTACAAGTCCTTACTGCCACATTGCTGTGTCAAAAACAATTACTACCTACTTTTCATCTTGTCCACATACTAAAAGACACTTGCTGAATTGCGTGGCGCCATAGACAGAATGTACATACATTTGTGTTTTATGATCCGTTAGCCTAAAGTATTATGTTTTTTTTCAGGTTTTGTTTGCTCAGTATGATTTCATCCTGATGTGGCATCAGCGACAAACATTTTATGAAACACGTTCCAATTGGTAGCCCGTGTGTGCTACTGGTGGCTGATAGCCTACCAAACAGATCACCACGATAGGAGCCAATGATTTCATGAGAGGGGGAAAGGAAAAAGAAATGCAAATTGTTACTAAGCGAAGGTGTGTAAAATAAATGCGAGGTTGTGAAAGCAAATGCATATAGGTTATACAGTTGTATACTCTGTATTCATTTTAGCTAAACAATTAAATGTCATCGTGGAATTTACTAGCGCTACTTTTACATTCCTAAGTATATTTACATTCCTAAGTATACTTAGACAAATCAACCAATAGTAGAATTGTTACAATTCAAACACAATACATGTATGTGGTTATGTTTTAGGCAGCCAAAAAGCAAGAACAGAGACCAAGTCATATAAATGGAGCACAAAATCTCTTACCAGCTGTCAACAAGACAAAAGTTCAAGCTGTGGTGTTTTGTTTTGATGGTATGACATTTTCCAGGTTATAGTATTGGAAATTAAATGTACAGTCATAACTATGCCATCAAATTTTATTTTGTATAGATTTTCAATACACAATGTTGAAATACAAATACATGTCTTTTCAAAATAAAATTACTATTTAATATACATTTGTAATATACATTTTTAATGTGGACTTTTGCCACTAAAGTTCGGCGTCATTGTCGGGGGCGGCGTCGACATCGGCGTTAACATTTCCTTAGCCAAATTTGTTCTATGTGTTGCTAATACCCATTCAACTGACAAGTTGTAAAATAATGGTTGAGAAAAATAAAAATGGCTGAATGATTTATCACATAAAATGGCCAATTTTTGCTTGTTTGTAGACACAATAACTTGCCAAATTTTTCATGTTTTTTACATTTTTATTCACTAATATTTAAATATGTGCAATTTTGTTTCTATGTCTTTTCAGAATGCTGAAATAATCACCAGCCACTTCAGACTATGATAGTTGGGGCAGCTCAGTTTAACGGCGTAGGCATATTATAGTGTCTTAACAACCAATGAATAAATATATTTTTTAATGAAACTGTTTTTTTCCTTTTCCATAAAATTAATAAATGTTGCTACGACTTTAAGTTGGGACATGGTAGGGCAGAGCACTATGATAACAAGGAATTCAAACGGTAAAGACACTGAAGCTGTACTGTGATAGCATAGAACGTCTGGGTGTCAAGGGGTGGTAAGAAAAATTAGTGACATGACAGTGGCATAGAGGATTGGTAAGTGTAAATATACCATACGAAACGTTAACCTTATTGACACAGAACTGTCGCAGAATATGTCTTGTAAGTTTAGAGAGACACCGCACAGTGGTAACAAGGACTTGTAAGTGTATAGATAGTAAGAAGCCATAGGCTTGCTTAAACAACATTGTGGTGGAAATGAGTTGTAAGTGTAAAGAAAGTACAATAAACATCATTGCCACTGTATTGTGATAGCAAGGTGAATAGAGAAGGTTTGGCGAAAGAAGAAAACGTTCGGGGAAATTTGGTGAATGTTTGGTAAAGATTTCAAGAATTTTGCAAATTTGTCAACATCGCCAAATAGTCTCAAGGCCGGTGAGATCCCCCTTATTTGTCATCAACTACTGTCACACCATTCAAAATTATTCCCTCTACAAACAATTGATGACAATTGTTTTGCCAAATCTTCGCCGATTTTTTTGTGGCCATATATTCGCCAATTTCATGGTAGCAGTGACAGAACTGTGTCAGCGATGATTTGCAAGTACAGTAATCAACCTTATTGACACATGACTGTGGTAGCAAGGACAAAAAATCTGATTGACACAGTACTGTGGCACCAATGACTTGTAAGTGCATAGATACAGTAATAAATCCCATTGACATATGAATGTAGATGTAGACTTGACTTGCAGATGTAGGCCTACATGGGCAGTCACAAACCATATTAAAACAACACTGTGGCAGCAAATATTTGAGAGTGTGTAGAGACAATAAAAACATTATTGCAACGGCACTATGGTAGCAAGTACTTCTAAGTTCAGAAAAATAGGAGACCGTATTCACACAGCACTCTAGCAGCAAATATTTTTAAATGTATTGAGGCAGTAAGAAACTTCATTGACAGAGCACTGTGCTAGTAAGGACTCTGGTATATGTAGACGGCAGCATCAGTGTGGTATGAAAGACTTTAAGGTGTACAAAATGAGTGGTAAAAAGTACTTTTAGGTGGCAATAGGCGCTGAGAAACCTTTTTTATACAGCACTGTGGTAGCAAGGATTTGTATCATGTGTATATTGGTAAGGAACGTTATTGCCACAGCTCTGTGGTAGCAAGAATTTCTATGTATGGAGAAAGAATAAGATACATTATTAAAACGGAGCTGCGGCAGCAAAGAGATTTTTAGGTGTATAGAGACAATAAGAAACGTTATTGCCACAGCAATGTGGCAGCAAAGATTTCAAGTGTATAGAGACAGTAGGAACGTTATTGCCACAGCACTGTGGTAGCAAGGATCTATATGTATAGGAAAGGAGTAAGATACCTTATTGTCACAGCAATGTGGCAGCAAAGATTTCAAATGTATAGAAACTGTAATGCTAGGTTTACATTATGTTCCCGGTGGCCACGGCGGCCACGTTTGCCCGAAACGTAGTGCACCATGGGATTTTGGCCCTTTTTCAAATTTTATTAGGTCTTGCTACGTTTTCTATTGATCTCTCACGGCATGCGGGACGGACCGTGAAGGGTCGCAGGTGGTCTAGTCCGGATGTTCAAAGGCGTGGTACGGTTCGGCCCGTTCGGCTCCCGCTCTATAACGAATGCCAGCACGTTGCCTCCCGGGCCGTCACGGTCTGATGGGGCTCCTCTTGTTTCTCACGTTCCAACCAAGGACTGACACGTCTTTCACGTTCTCTCAAGACTCTCTGCGGATGAAACGTGGACACCGGACAGCTTTGGAGCGCGTTTGAATATATCTTGCCTCTTATTCAATTTGAAAGAAGATTTTGGTGACTAATATTACATTTAATAGGTCAAGACATATGTTAAAACTGTTTTTAATTGCTAAATTACAATATTTTTTGTGTAATTCAAGATGACTTCCAAAAAAAATGACAAAAAATACATATTTTAACTATATGCACTTTTGAAGTTATGATTTGTGATTGAAAATATCCCCAGGACTCTCATTAAGTGGTATCATGTTGTTCATAGACCTATCACGAGTCAGAATCAGGCTGTTAATATTTATTCGATAGAGAATAAATGACCAAAGATCGATTTTCAAAATGGCCACTATCAAAATCACAGAAAAGTCCCAGAAACATGATTCAAGTCCCACTACGGACCGTCTCAAAGTTCTGTTGCCGCTTATTACGCACTGTCACGTTTTGTTGGGTTAACGCCGTTTTAATACGGCCTGCTAGGTTTCTGATCCGTACCGTGACTGCCGTGGCAAATTTTTTGACAGTTTTAAAATCTGGCACGGCAGTCACGGCAATCACGGCCTCCCAAGTTTGTCCATCCCGCCGCCCTGCGTTGCCCCACGTCCATCCCGTTTTCTCCATGGTGGCCTGAAACGTGGCCGCCGGGAGCCTAGTGTAAACGTAGCATAAGAAACGTTATTGCCACAGCACTGTGGTAGCAATGACTTCTATGCGTAGAGAAATAGTAAGATACCTTATTGACAAAGTACTGTGGCAGCACAGATTTTAAGTGAATAGAGACCGTAAGAACCGTTATTGCCACATCTCTGTGGTAGCAAAGTCTTCTATGTGTAGAGAAAGGGGAAGATACCTTATTGACACAGCACTGTGGCAGCACAGATTTTAAGTGTATAGAGAGAGTAAGAAACGTTGGTACCACATCACTGTGGTAGCAAGGGCTGCTATGTGTAAAGAAAGAGTAAGACACCTTATTGACACAGCACTGTGGCAGCACAGATTTTAAGTATATAGAGACAGTAAGAAACTTTATTACCACAGCACTGTGGTAGCAATGACTTATATGTGTAGAGAAAGAGAAAGATACCTTATTGCCACAGCAATGTGGCAGCAAAGATTTTAAATGTACAGAAACTGTAAGAAACGTTATTGCCACAGCACTGTGGTAGCAAGGACTTATATGCATAGAGAAAGAGTAAGATACATCATTGACAAAGTACTGTGGCAGCACATATTTTAAGTGTATAGAGACAGTAAGAAGGGTTATTCCCACAGCACTGTTGGAGCAATGACGTACATGTGTAGAAAAAGAGTAAGATTCCTTATTGCCACAGCAATGTGGCAGCAAAGATTTAAATGTATAGAAACTGTAAAAAACGTTATTGCCACAGCACTGTGGTAGCAAAGACTTCTATGCGTAGAGATGGAGTAAGATACCTTATTGACGAAGTAATGTGGCAGCACAGATTTTAACTGTATAGATACAGTGAGAAACGTTATTGCCACATCACTGTGATAGCAAGGACTTATGTGCACAGATAAAGAATAAGATACCTTATTGACACAGTACTGTGGCAGCACAGATTAAAAGTGTATAGATACAGTAAGAAACGTTATTGCCACATCACTGTGGTAGCAATGACTTATAGGTTTAGTGAAAGAGTAAGAAACCTTATAGACACAGCACTGTGGCTAACATTATAAACAGTTACACAGAACTGCTGCTGTGAAGATTAGGAATAACGAGAAGCTTATAGACACATCAATTCAGTAGCAAGGAATGACAAACCCTTATTAGCACAATCATGTGGCAGCAAACACTTGCAACCAACACGGACTGTAAGATACCTTATTGCCACAGTAATGTGGTAGCATGACCTCATCCGTTTAGATATTTGAGCAGAAATGAATCTTATTGACACAGGACTGTGGTAATAAATTTATTTGCTGTGATTGGTCAGTATCTTTGTTACACTGATGCTGATTGGTTTGGTGGTAATAGCATTTCCAAAGTTGCTGCCACAGTCTGAAATCCTTAATTCTGATTGGTTTGGTGAAAATAACCGATGGGACCTTTAGTACCACAGTACTGTGGCAGTAGCCATTGCCATATAATTATTATAGCGCGTGCATGTTACAGAGATATATAATACTTAATGCTATTATCATGATTATGACAGAATATTTATCAAGTTTATGATAGATTCTTGTTTAACCCTATTGCCGCTGAGTCATTTTATCTAAATTTTCACCCACTTGAAGTTGTGTCTCGCTACCGCGACCCACAACTTCAAGTGGATGAAAATTACTCATGTGTATTGGCTTTGAGACTAAACATTATCAAATTTAATGCTTAAACATTCATTTTCTTCACAAAATCTGTGATTTGAAACGCTAGTATTGAGACATATTAAAAATACCGTACAAGCACTCAACTACCCCTCGGCTGATGCCAGGTTTTAAGGCATTTAATTGAAAATAAGAGCGATTGATTAAAATTGTTAAACAAAAATGGCCGCCACAGCCTCGTTTTCAATCTCACATGAAAACGGACAATACTAATAGCCTTGCAGACCCTGAAAACCTATATATACCAAGAACAGTGAAAAAAAAGTAAAAACAAAAATTTAGTGCCAGGTGGCGGCCATTTTGATTGTTGGTTGAAAGCTGAAAATCTAATCAGGTAATCTCAATACTAATGGGTACCTTCACGTAAACAAATGGAGATATCCAATAATTATTATTTAAGTTATCGCTTTAACAATATTTTTTTGAATCATTGAACTTCATCTGTTGCATAATGTTGGTGTAGTAGCCAAAAGGCTGCGTGCGACGGCGCGGCCGAAACGGCGGCTGCAGCGCACGAAGGGGACGACAATACCCCTTCGGGCCCGACGGGCCGAGAGGTAAAAACGATTATTATCTTTCTAATTAGCGCTTATTGAGTTAATACTATATTTATTATTATGAATATTGTCCGTGTTTATGAGATTAGTTGCTAATATGTTTAACATGGAGGTTTCCACAAACTACACTGTTATGAAGATGTATTATCTAACCTCAACATCGTTCTGTTATACAATACTTATAAAAGATAAGCTGATAAAAGTATATAGGCCCATTGCTTTACTTAAAAAGTGACTAGAGCACTATACAACTAAATAATGTAAAATGTGTTGCCATTAAATAGCAAGGCAATGTTTATTTGGGACATCGTCATTTAATGCTGGCTAAAAATCACTTTTCTTAATCATGATGAGACTTGTCTAATCATAATAATGAAATATAGAAAATGACGTTATAAAATTATTATTTAGCATATTTATATTACAAATTGATTACAATAGCCCTTAGTTAAATACAAAGAGAACAGCAGCAACGTTGCCATGGATATTCAGGCGGAGAAGAAAATATATTTGGCAGCAAAAACTACAATATTAACATTAGGTCTCTCTCTCACTTGGAACGAATAGTGTTACCCCTCAACAATTCGTCGCCTCGGAGCTAAAGGATCCTATCTGCCATACTAACGAGTGTCAGATAGGATCCTTTAGTTCCGTGGCGACGAATTGTTGCTGTGAGAATATCCAACTCGAAGATAGCGGAGCTGAACAAAGAGCCACGGAGTTTCGGTCGTCTGGGCAGGGCAAATACCCTAGACATGCCCATATACTTTGTAGGGTGTGTGGAGGGAACACTTTCAATAACCCATTATGCACAATCACCCCACATCATCATTATTATGTACATCATTAAGTTGTTATTCATAGATTGCACTGCTTTTAAAGTATTACAAATTGACAATTTACAACGCTTATAACACTGAATTGTTTTCATATAAACCATGGAGACCAAAGGGTTTTTTTCATTTTAAAATCATCATAAAAGTATTGGTTGGCTGTTTCCGAGTCATTTGAATTCGTATGCTATGTGTTTACGGCCATTAGGAATATTTTTACTCTTACATCAAACTAACTTTAGTCTGACGTTAAATGGACCATTTCGGTTTACAAATGACGATGAGCACCAATAAATGTACTTACTTATAAAACTATTATAATATCATCTACTCTGTAGTCACATCCAATAATTATACACAAATTAAAGTTAACACTGACAAAAAATACATGTAAGCCCATGTAACTTCAACAGGTTAACTGTTCATTTTCAAACCGAAACTTAAATACATTTTATTTTAACTATCGCCAATTTGATTGACTCTACTTACTATTATAATGGGAGATTTATAACGCTTGACTGACACGACACGTATTATGGCCATGCTGCAATACAAATCTAAAATTGCAGTAACTGTTTACTTTTAAAGTAAGCAGTCACCACATTTTGGCTTTTGCACGGCAGTATGTCTATGTTGGTAACTGGTATTCTGTTACGCTGCACTGTGAGGTCGCTGTGTTAATGTTGTTATGTATGTTCTGTCACTATCTATCAACAAACATGTCAACGCGTCTCAGGATCACAAAGAGGATTATAGTGTGGGAAGGAAGACACACACTCAGACTCTTTTTTTAAAAGGCGAAGAATATGATTAGCTATGTATGCTATTCACCACAATGTCGCCTCGTAACAGAATGGAAAGTTCTACAATCAGTTGAAAACCACAAACGGCAACATTTAGTATTGCAAAAAAAATTGTTTCGAGCTCTCAGTTTTAATTGATGCAATAACTATGACAAATACATTAATTATGTGCTAAACTGCAAGCAATAGTGAAATATTAAAAATAACAGTTGGTAAGTTATTGTGTCGTGATATGATTTGAAGCATTGTTAATGAATGTTGTAGTATAAATTATTTAAAATGTTTGGCTACAGTGCAGATATCAATCATAGCCATTGCGAATATTTAAATATAGCCCCTAGTAACAATGTACTTATTTATTTGATTGTAAACTAATACAACTATTGTGATATAATATAGAAAAATACATTTTGATTATTTAATTTGCCTCGAGAAAAAAACAAATGTGTAATGAAAGATAAAATGATTGAATACTCTATCTCAGAGAGTCCCAGCCGTCACGAGACATTGACCCACTGCTGGCTAAATGCTGGCCCACCGTCTTCAACGCTGGCCAACATCGGCTTAACGTCTCGTGTTTGCTGGAACGTCACGTGCAATAAACCATCACCATCACAGAAAAAAGAACACGTTGACCCAATTCTGGTACAATTTTGGTCCAGCGTCTACGACGCTGGCACAACATTGTACCAGCATTGGGGCAACGTCTCGTGTTTGCCGGGATGGGGGTTTGTTTTCTCAGCAGACATCGACCAGGTGATCAGCTGATAATATCACTGCCTTTGAATATTATTATTCTCATTCTTATGATTCTGTTGATCTGAGATGATAAAGATATAAGTTCACCCTAAGTTAAGGTTATCATAACTGATTGTCTGATGTCTAACGATAGATATAAAAGTAATTATTTTCTATCTGTTATTTTTGCATTTCGGAAATGAATACGCATTAATTAAAGTAGATGTGGTGCGATTTTAATTTACATTTACCCTCAGTGTAAAAGGCGGTGGAGTGGGTCTTAATAACATTGCCAATTTTTTTGTGATTTTGATTAATTTATATACATGTATATATATTTTTTTATAATGGCATGGAATTGTATTGTGAGTATGCATTTAGTGTGCATACAAGTTTAGGAATAATGTATTTATTTTTAAATATTGAAATACCGAACATAGAAGTGTAAAATATTTCGCTCTACAGATGAATGCTATCTCTTTATTTTCGACTGATATTTAATTAAATGATAAGAAGCCATCTAGCCTTGATGACAGTTTTACCGCAGCCACGACAACAAGAAATTCGTTTGTGTTCCATTCAAAATGGCCACTTTGTTTTCCTGTGACCCGAGTCAGTTATTCCTGTCACATCAGGTCAGGCCATTAGACATCAAACGACCCGCGTAGCTTACATTATATCACTTATTGTCATTCCGAAAGACTCACCCTTGTTTACCTGTCTTTATGCATGTCTTATTTCCAGTGTTATGTGACAGTGCTAAGAGACGCTATTGCAGCGTTGATTCAATGTTGCAGACTGTGGCCCAACATTGAATCAGCGCTGCGTTGACAACTTGCTATGAGGCTTCTGCACTGACATGGTTTGTCAGTTCTTAATGCCACCCACTTAGTTCTATCCAAGAGTCACCAAGGGCTCACAATAAATAATTATTCACGCAGGTGATTTTTGATTCACCTGATAGTTTGACTCTTTCAGCGCGGGGACCGTCTTTATACGTCAGAATCTGACGTCTGTAGACTTCAGATTTTGACGAGTAAAGACAGCCCCGCACTGAAAGAATTAAAATATTTCTATTGACCGTAGACCCATAACATAGGTATTTAAATGAATGGGAAAGAGCTAACTATGACATTTATGATGATCTCAAATTGAAAAAAAAACACCTTTGGTCTCCATTAGTTATACAAAAAATCTTTCAGCGTTATAAGGGTTAACGACACCGGATTACAGCACTCCCACGGGTATAATGAAATGTGAGTGTAATCCAGGAAATCCTGGGAACTTTTTGTGTAATTTATGCACCGTTCGTGATTTAAGGGTCGGATAATTTTTATTTATTCCGAGTAGCCTATATGCCATGATATGCGTATAGCTATCTATCACTTATCTGTAATAATTTTTTTTATTTTTTTTCGGTTATCTTGTAAATTTTATTACTTTTTACTTCAACAGATGTACATGTAACGTGCGTCATTGAAAAGTGCCATTTGATGAATATTTTAGTGTGATAGCACTGACTGCATACAGTGAGATGTGTATTTTCCTTATCAATCTGGAAAAGTGTCTATACGTTAAATTTGAAACTGATTTCTTATAATAAAAATGTATCTCGACCAATCAGAGAGACAAATCATCTGGGTTAGACATTCAAATCATTAAAATCAAACGGAGTGTTATAAATGAAAATATGGTATCTAATCAGGATAGTATGTATTGTTAGCCATTTAACTTCGAGCCTGTATCATACCTAGAAAGAGTTGTTCGGAAACGAACACGAAAGCAGCCCTCCGTTATCGCTCGACCACTATTTTAAAATTGTTTGCTCACCAAAGTTAATCAGGTCAGAAATTCATAGATCAGCTATCATGCAAGATTTCAGAGATAGTGAAACAAAAAATGTAAAAAAATTGTATATTCAAGGTCCAGTCATTTTGCATTTCTTGAGTTAAGTAAATATTACAAAATTCAAAATGACCGCTTTGAAATTGCTTGATCGCAAAAGTTAATCAGGTCATTGGCTGACATAGCTGAACAAATCTGCCAAATTAAAAGAAGATCTGATGGCAATTTTTTCCTGAAATGCGCTAACGAGCATTTTATCGTTAGTGGCCATAGTAATCAAAGGGTTGATGATATGGGGATCAATATGTCACCAAAACACCAAAACAATTCCCCAGCTATATGTGATGGCTATGTGAAGTATGACGAAGCAGAAGTTGATAAATTAGTAGCTATCTTGAAAACAAATAACTGCGGCGGCGGCGGCGGTGGCAGAGGCGGCGAAGGCGGCGGCGGCGGAGGCGGACCGTGTGTAATACAGTAAGCAGCCCGCCTCGGCGAGGGCTGCTTAATAATGCAGGTTATGTTTTAAACTTTGTTAACATGGACATATATCAGAAGATATCATGTCCGAAAAATAATTTCCGGCTATTGTGTTGTTACTTAAATTTGAGAATATTACAATACACCGAGGGCCCCGTGACATCCACATACTAGTAATGTGCAATGTCTAGAACTGCTAAAATGCCTAGGATGTGCATTAAAGCACTTAAAGTACTCGTTCATCTATTTGAAACATGTAGTATGCTGTATTTCTGTTCAAGGTTTCCGTCGGTCATAGTAAAATTCTAGAATTGATAAAGTGAAGCAGCAATCAATCAATATTTTTGTAGCATTTCAGCAAGAAATATATTGAGGGATGACGAACATCCAAATCAGGTTTGTTTCAATTGAGCGGATAGAAATATGAGAAGAAAATGATATTGGTGAAATGAGCCATAAGTCTGGATTGTGGACAGTAACTTGAATGGAAGTGGTCACGCGAATAGGTAAAACGTTATTGTCTGAGTGGTTCTACATATTAACTATATAGCTATCCATTACAATGTGTGAAGAACATTTCAATAGTTGATTAGATAAAATGTATAAAATTTATAGCGATGCAGTCGATATTTTCAAAACAAAATAGCTGACTATAGTTTTTGTTCGACTTGCGAGTCCACTTAGTTTTGCTGTCAGTGAAAACTTTGTCATTTCATTGCCACAGAAACTGTTCAGGGCCGGTGCACACTGAGAGTCTGGCCCATATATATTGACTCTGATTGGTCGAGATCAGGATCTCGACCAATCATAGACAAGATATCTGGGTCAGACTAACTAAAAGTTACGTCTCATGTCCACAGGATGAGTAATGACTGTAATGTCAAATGTCCTCTTGACAATAGTCTGGCATTCTTCAGCAACCTGGGTGGGCCCTTCTACACCGGTGTGGTAACAGGTCATTAGATCTATGAGTTTGGGGTGGATGTTTCTGTAAATTATTGCTGTTTGAGGCTTCTGCCCACAGTTGCGATGGTATCTGAAGCCAGTTTCTTCGCTAATAGTATGTGTTGCCGTCACTGTTTTCTTTTTAAAACATGTACTGTATGTTTAGTCTTAAGATTCAGTGGTGAGATGATCTTACATTACATATTATAATAATGGCTTTTAAGCACACATGATTCCAATATGAATATACGAGACTATATTTATATCACTAAATTTATAGTAAATTATATTATATGTGAATACATGATAACAATAATACTTTTAACTAATATGATCTGTGTCAAATAGCCCTTGGAATATTCAATCAGTTGACAATAACCGTCATTTCGTTGTTAGTCGTTGTACACAAAGCTATTAGTGCATTTTTTAACACATCGAGGTCGTTATTATATTCGAACTGACTAATTATTGCACGCCATGTGGAATTGACGGACATGATGTCATGTGCCAGAATCAGCTAATCTCCACCCGTCAGTTGATAAATTAGATCAGTATATAAGACCATTCAAACACCATTTAGCTAAGCTTTCCAATATCTTTTCAGCAGGGGGACAGCATCCAGCCGTTTACTTCTTAATGTATATTTTTAAACCCTTAAAATTGTTTGTAGTAACTACGGAGACGAAATGGGTTTTCTCACTTTGAAGCCATCATAAATATCTTAGTTAGCGTTTTCCGCTTCATTTGAATACATATGAGGGTGTACGGCCGTTGTAATTTCTTAATTCTTTCAGCGTGTATACGTCCATTATAAATGTTTTTTTCTTTCAGCGCGGAGACTGACATTAGACGCCAGAATCTGACGTCTATAGACGACGTCAGATTATGACGTCTAAAATCGGTCCCCGCGCTGACAGAGTTGAATACACTGTAGTAAGTCATATGAAGGATTCATATCTGTGAATAGTCGCATATACAATCACTTTACAAACCAGCATCTGATCACATAATATGACAGCTAAAAACTTGTTGATTCCGGGGACATCTCTCGTAATCTGTATTACCGCCATAACAGCGAATTCTAGCTCATATTGCCTGGGGATTTTCAGAGGTAAAAAGTGTCACAGGTCGCAGGGGCTCATGACCGGGTGCGAGCTTCAAACAGCACATGTGATAGACGATAGGCGATCTGAGTCGATGGATATTTCCCCAGCCTTCGAGTTATGCCGTGTTTTGTCTATTTTATACGGCAAACGTGACTCTGACTGATTGCCCAGATCGACCCGAGGTTTTGGCCTAACATTTGGTCAATGCGGCCCATCGTCTGCGACGATGGGCCAGCATTGACCCAACGTTAGGCTCTTATCTTGTCATATTCTGCCCCAGAAAATAAATACACACTCTATTTGATCCACGTTCGCAGCGCACTTATTATCACAAGGTATCAATTTATTCAAAACAATCAATCTAGTACAAAGTCATAGCGATGTCATAGCATCTATCATTCTCTGAACAAATTTTCTTCACTTTTTCCATTGCCATGATTACCGAGATAATGAAAATCAGAGGCTTACGAGGCTCCAGTATCGGCATTGTTGAAAACAAAAAATAATACACGAATTTCCTGATAACTCTTAGGTCTATTTATTACCACCTTATGAAATTCACATTTCTGAAACGTTGCAAAATGATTGATGTATTGTCGTGTATGACTTCATGTACATGTAAAAATAGAAGCATGTTCTTTTGTGCAAAGTGAGCAAGATTCATTGAGGCATTTTGCATTGTCAACAATTTTAAAGACATAAAGGGGGGGGGCTAAAAATCAATTTTCCTATTGAGGGATTTCGCTACCTGTGCAGTATTTAATAGCTACTCCTATGTTGATATGTTTCAAAATTTATTCAAAACAAAACGTTGAATGGTATTATATTTTCCGTCGGTTGGAACAGAAGTGGTCCATTTATTTCCCCCACAATGACATTTTTTTGGAAATGTTAACCCTTATCCTGCTAATCACCACTATTCTAGTTTTTAATCCGTTTTATTAGTCGAGCAAATCACTGTTATAGGGAATGAAATGTGTGTCTAAACTTCAAGATATTGGTGCTATATTGGTGCTGAAATTAATTTAAAAAAAATGAGTAATTTTTACCCACCTCAAGTTGTGGGTCGCGGTAGCGAGACACAACTTCAGGTGGGTGAAAATTTAAATAAATTAACTTAGCAAGATAAGGGTTAAATGTTTATTGTGCGTATATGGGTCGCATGTGGTAACTCGGGAGACACGACACGTTGATCCAGTGCTGGTGTAATGTTGATCCACCGTCTACGACGTAGGACCAACACTATACCAGCAGTGGGCCAACGTGTCGTGTCAGCCGTCAAATAGTTTGGCTATTTCAGCTGAATTTTGTTTACCCTGATGGTATCGCAAGGCTCTGACACAGTGACCTCCATTTTTAAATGTAATAGTTCTAATACGATCAAAAGTTATGCCTGCTGAAAATTGCCTGGTTTTCGTAGGCACTTGAAATATTCGTCTCAATTTCATGGCATTCAAGTGTTTTGGTAGGCAGCGCGAGTGTCGTTTTCACACAGCGGGATTTGGAAACAAAATGGCGGTCAGTGTGACTGGGCCTCGCGCAGTAAATGAGTTAGGCGGCCCAGGCATACCGGGTAAATTTTGGTCGCATTCCAGCCAACACAAGACGTTAGACAAATATTGATTTGATGCTGGGCCACCGTCTACGACGCTGGCCCATCAATAAATCAACATTGGTTCAACGTTTCTTGTTTGCTGGGAGCTGTGTGAAAGGGAGTACTTGTTTACTGTCACGTGATACAGTATTCCTTCGAGCAGCACTGTGTCACAGGGTGTCATACTGCCAACAAACACACTGCAATGGTGTACTCCTGCCGTTTTTTTGCCAAAATGACACAAATTGTAGGCACATGGTTCACTTACGGAGTTTTTTGCTCTCGCAGCATCCATCAATCTCCCATTGCAGTTGCATAATTGTCTCTCAGTCAATTGGTGATGTATTTCCATCTGGGGAAGGGAAAAAATAAATTTCTGGTAAAGCACTTACAGCTGTTTCAGGCTAATTATACTCCTACTCCACTGAACACACAACGTTGGCACATCGTTGTCTCAGTATTGTATCAACGTCTTTGTCGTGATGTTGCTCCTTGGTTGAGACTACGCTGGGCCAAACGGAGTGTCGTCATTATACATTACAAAACAAAACGAATTTCATTTTAATTTATTACTATAATTCCACGCTATATTCATTGACGTGATTGCTTTATAAAGTATTACATCCTTAAAAAAACTGGAGAAATAACTGTGCTGTGAATCGCAGCAACCAAAGACAGACAGTAAGTAAACGATTACTAGAATATATTACAGTTGCTCCTATATCACACATAAAATTGAACGTGGAAATATATTTATTCTGTTCTACAAAGACAGTATATGCTTACTTGTAAAGTAATCAGATATTGCCTTTTTGCTTTGCACGCCCGTATTATATACCGCTGCACAAAGCCAAAATGCGCTAAATGTGCCTGCTGGGTTTGCAGGTCAGCATGGATGTCTATGTAGGTAGCCTATGGTCAGAGAAACATATCTGAGATCAAAGAAGTGTCAAAGTAAGGTATTCTGAGCCAAGCAGACAGCGGTATCTGCCCTCTACACAACTAATCAGTTACTACTCTTTGCCTTTGCACGGCCGACTGGTATTCAGAGACGGGGAAGCCATCCAGAGAGTGGATGATTTGACAAATCAACAACAATCCATATCGACCAGACAGACTCACTTATCTCCAGAAGTGTTTATCTAAGTTATTTGTTCAGTACACAGAGCTCCCGCCAGGCGGCATAAGCGCATAATAAGGGGCTTTCAGAGGGCAGAGCTGACCGCTGGTCACCGTCTTTCATACCAAATTCCTGTGTTGTTATGTCACAAGAGGTGAATGGAGCGGGTTTCTTTATAAACTACCGACCAGAGTGGTCCTCAACTTGTTTGTCAAACTCCTCATTGTAACTGATCTCAGAATGTACACGTGTTTGTACACATTGACCGTGGGGGGGGGGGGGGGCGGTGCAGGACACCAGCGGTTATTCACATGAGGCAAAGGCAAAGACTGTGACCAGTATCATCATGAAAATATTCGCTCCAACCGTCAAGCAACATCTTGGTAAATACATCATAGGCAATTGCAAATTTGGTTTAAAAGCTCAAATAAAAACAGCTTCAGTTTATTACTTCATGATTCTGACGTTCCCCGCACTGACTTTAGACGTCATTATCTATAGACGTCAGATTCTGACGTTTAAAGTCGATCCCCGCACTAAAAGAGTAAAATATTTATCATGCCCGCAAACCCATAATAACAGCTATTCAAGTGAAGCTGAAAGAGCTAACTAAGACATTTTTTATGATTTCAAATTTAAAAAACCCTCTGGTCTCGATGGGTTCATACAAAAACATGACAGCGCTTCAAGGGTTAATAATGTATCTTGACAGCGCATCATCTCGCACTACAAGATAGCTATTTTGAAACAATAGTATTTTGCAATGTCTGTTGGTTTGCAACTTCGCACATACACCTGATTTGTCAGGCGTCAGCTGAAATGAAGTTGTAACTCAATATGAGTAACCCAACGTACATCAGTATGCAAGAGTCTAACACGCTAAAATCTAAATAAGAAGATTATCTTAACTTTTTCTCATTTACATTAGACAAGTCAGCCGTTACAGCGCGGGGAGCGACATTATGCGTCAAAACCTGACGTCTATAGACGTCAGAGTCTGACGTCTAAAGTCAATCCCCGCGTTGTAGGAGTAAATATGTTTAGAATGCCCATAGACCAATAATATAGGTATTCAAATGAAGCGGAAAGAGCTGACTAAGACATTTATCATGTTTATGATGATGTCAAATTAAAAAAAACCTTTGGTTTACATGGTTTATATACAAAATATTTCAGCACTTTAAGGGTTAGCAATACGTTATACAACCGATAACCACTGTTAACTAAAGTATTACTATATACAAAAAAAAAATCAAAATTAATCTAATTATCCTATTCCGTTTATCAGCTCCTAGCACCAAGAGTGTCATTATGTCACTTACGTGAGTGACACAGACACTCTGGCAGCTAGGTCTCAGTATATTCTCCAGAACTCATATCACCTTGTATCCATGGCTTCCCTGCAAACACTGCATATTGATCCCAAAGTCCCTGAAAATAAAGCGTTTGGTTTAATGTTGGGCCAGCGTCGCAGACGTTGGACCAACATTAAACCAGCACTGGGTGAACGTCTTGTGTTTGCTGGGGTGGGCAGCAGTCTCTTGTGTCCATGGCTACGCCTCGTAAAATTCTGACAAATAATTTGATAAATTGGCGATGACAGAATCCGCTCTGGGCGCAGTCAGCACCGTATCGCCTCGGGTGAAGTGGTGTAATATCCCCCTCGCTTAGTGTGTTATGTGTGGTACGTGTCAGTATAGCGTCATTTTTATTAAAATATATTAATTACTATTAATTACCATCAGTTCAAATTTAAATGTATAATGATGGCGATGATTTCCGTTCATATAGGTTAAACTGTTAGGAAGTGATATTATGCTTATGTTAATGGGTAATATTTCTTAGGCCTATATATATCAAGTACAGAAAAATATTTTTGATAAACGTCGCAGCACAAAATCTTTCTCCTCACAGTTTTGACGAGTGAGAATCTCCCATTCTCCCATACTTCTCCTTGTGATTTGACAGACCAAATTATTTGAATCACATATTCCCGACAAACACGAGACATTGCAATTGGCAGGACTATGTAGGCGGCCCGGCAAAGCGGAGTCTCTTTGATAATCTAAGATAAAAAATCTGCTTCACACCATCACACCCGGCCAGCTCTCAGTAACTCTCCATCACACCCAGCTGTCAGTAGCTCTTCATCACACCCACGTCTCAGTAGCTCTCCGTCACACCCAGCTCTCCATCACACCCAGCTGTCAGTAGCTCTTCATCACACCCAGCTCTCCATCATACCCACGTCTCAGTAGCTCTCCGTCACACCCAGCTCTCCATCACACCCAGCTGTCAGTAGCTCTTCATCACACCCAGCTCTCCATCATACCCACGTCTCAGTAGCTCTCCGTCACACCCAGCTCTCCATCACACCCAGCTGTCAGTAGCTCTTCATCACACCCAGCTCTCCATCATACCCACGTCTCAGTAGCTCTCCGTCACACCAAGCTCTCCATCACACCCAGCTCTCAGTAGCTCTTCGTCACACACAACTGTCCATCACACCCAGCTCTCAGTAGCTTTCCATAGTCAACGAGCTCTCAGTAGCTCTCCATCACACCCAGCTCTCAGTAGTTTTCCATCACACCCAGCTCTCCATCACACCCAGCTCTCAGTAGCTCTCCATCACACCCAGCTCTCAGTAGTTTTCCATCACACCCAGCTCTCCATCACACCCAGCTCTCAGTAGCTCTCCATCACACCCAGCTCTCCATCACACCCAGCTCTCAGTAGCTCCCTATCACACCCAGCTCTCCATCACACCCATCTCTCCATCACACCCAGCTCTCAGTAGCTCACCATTGCACCCAGTTCTCCATAACACCCAGCCCTCAAAGCTCCCTATCACACACAGCTCTCCATCACACCCAGCTCTCCATCACAACCAGCTTTAAATAGCTCACCATAAAACCCAGCTCCCTATCACACCCAGCTCTCAGTATCTCTCCATCACACCCAGCTCTCCATCACATACAGCTCTCAATAGCTCACCATCACACCCAGCTCTCCATCACACCCAGTTCTCAGTGACTATCCATCATACCCAGCTCTCCATCACACCTAACTCTCAGTATCTATCAATCACACTCATCTTTCCATCACACTCTGAGCTTTCAGCAATTCTCAATCACACCAGCTCTCTAGTACACCCAGCTCTTCATCACACCCAGTTATCAGTAGATATCCACCACACACTTATCTCAGTAGCTCTCACACACCCGGGCCTGAATTACTCTCCGTCACAGCCAGTTCTCCATCACACCACGATCTTCGTAGTTCTCCATCACACCAAGCTCCCCACCACACCCATCTCTCAGTAGCTCCCTATCACACCCAGCTCTCCACCACACCCAGCTCTCCACCACACCCGGCTCTCCATCACACACAGCTCTCCATCACACCTAGCTTTTAATAGCTCACCATCACACCAGCTCTCTATCACACCCAGCTATCAGTAACTGTCCAGCACACCAGCTCTCCAGCACATCCAGCTCTCCATCACACCCAGCTCTCAGTAGCTCTCTAACACACCCGGCTCTCTGTAGCTCTCCATCACACCCATCTCTCTGTAGCTCTCCATCACAACCCTGCCCTCAGTGGCTCTCCATCACAACCCTGCCCTCAGTGGCTCTCCATCACACCAACTCTCAGCAGCTCCCCATCACACCCAGCTAAATGTTTAATATTATTGCAGGCTCACCACTTTCAGCATTATTTGCTTGACAGTTAGGAGGTTTTGCGCTGTCAAATTTCGAACCAGAAAGATAGGTGTTTTTAACTTATGCGCTTAAAAGCTATTTTCCATCAATGAATCCCTTAGAAAAGTTGAAAGGTAATACAAAATTGGCAAAGCAACATTTTGAATGCAAAATCCGAAAAACGCTTATTTTGCAGATAGGTGGTTTTGCGCTTCCGCCATCCATCTAAAAGATAGGAGGTTTTGCGCTTTCATCATCCATCTGTTAGATAGGTGGTTTTGCGCTTCCACCATCGATATATAATTGCCGTAAGTAATCTAAAACCTAGCTAACATGAGGCATTGACCCAATGTCGGTCTAATATTGGTCTAAATAGACTACGACGCTGGCCAAACATTAGACCAACATCGGTTCAATGGGCCTATCCGTGTTCTACTTGTATTAATGTCAACAGAGATTAAGGCAAGGTGTATCATCAAATTCCACTTGTTTTACGAAATGATGGTTTTATGTCGATCAGATTATTGATTGTTTTTTTTTGTCAATACATTTTTTTAAAGGAGCACATGATAATTAATAATGTACATAGCCAATTTGGTAAACAATCTCCATGAATGGTTAAAATTATCCAGTTATTATCGATTTACTCAAAACTTAATTTTTTTAGATAGGTGGTTCCACCATCCATCTAAAAGATAGGTTTTGCGTTTTCACAATCTATCTGTTAGATAGGTGATTTTGCGCTTCCACCATCGATATAACATTGTAAATTGACTATGGTAGGCATACACATTTTGACACAATGTTTGACATGCATGTATATGAGGCAAATCACCAACATGATATAAAGCAGCAATTTAAAATTTCCACAGGACTTGAAATATCAATATTGTATGCAAAAAATGCATCAATGGGAGAAAATTATTGTATGTGGAAAGTTTTAGAGTACAGCATTGTTGTGTAATTGTTGTGTATTGTTGTGTGTGAAGTTAAACCGAACAATCAAAGTAAAATTCTGTTCATTCTCGCATATAAGCCACCTAATGGAGATGTATCACAATTTATATGTAACGTTTCTCCTTTACTAAAAGCAGCTACATCCAACTTTAAAAACGTTTGCTTACTGGGTGATTTTAACATGCGAAATATTGACTGGTCTAATTACTCGTCAAAGTCTGAATCTGGCAATTCATTTTGTAATATGATAACAGAGAACTCCCTCTTTCAGATGAATAACGTAATTTCAAATAAGCATGGCAGTCTTCTTGATTTGGTGTTCACTACTGAGCCAAATCTAGTGGACGAGCCCGTCGAATGTCCCATCGACTTTGATACAGACCATTCAATACTTACGTTTAAACTCAATTTTTCTGGCTGCAACAAACGAAAAATACCCAGAGTAGTGTATAATTTTAAACAAGCTGATTTTAGTGCTCTGCGATCACTGATTACAAATAGTAATAGGTCCCTCAATACTTCACTAAATCATTCTACCCATATGAACGAAGCTTGGTCCATCTGGAGCTCAACAGTCACTGAACATATTAATCAATGTATACCACGGGTACCAGTGAAAAATAGTTCTAGACATCCATGGATGGATGGTGAAGTACGACACATGCATAACTGTAAACACACTGCTTGGGCTGCAGCTAAACGAACAAACAATGTACAGATGTGGAACAAATTTAAATATTTGCGAAACAAATTAAAACTAATGCTCAGAGATAAACGTAACAGTTTTATGTCTGATCTAGCCCTATCACTGAAGAATAATGCTAAGCGCTTCTGGACATTTTGTCGCCTGAACACCAATTCTCGCCAAATACCTGCAGTGGTATCTGATGGCCAAAACGATGTCACTGACGCCGCTGATAAAGCAAAAATGTTTAATGATTACTTTCACTCTGTATTTTCCACTCCAAAAACAGGAACTGTTCTACCTGCTGTTTCAGTTAAGTCAGAAAACATGCTTGCTAATATAGTTTTTTCTGAAATTGATGTAATCAATGTACTGAAAGGGTTAGATGTTAACAAAGGCTCTGGTCCCGATGACATACCCCTAAAGGTGTTGAGAGAGTGTGCCGATGAATTAGCCCCCTCTCTAACCACACTGTTTAACCTCAGTATGTCAACTTGTACATTACCTGAAGTGTGGAAGTATTCAAATGTTGTACCAATTCACAAAAAAGGCAAGAAATGCAAAGTTGATAATTACAGACCAATATCACTTCTCAACAGTGTGAGTAAAGTTATGGAACGACTTGTATTTAATCACATTTATCCGGTTGTCAGTCCACAAATTAATTCGGCTCAACATGGTTTTATGAAACATCGCTCTACTACCACACAACTAATTGATACATATTCTGATATCAGTAGAAATTTAGACTCTGGAAGTCAAACAGACATTATCTTTCTTGACTTTGCTAAAGCCTTTGATTCTGTACCGCATGACCTGATAGTTCACAAGCTTAAAACATTTGGCTTTGGCAGTAACTTATTGCAGTGGATTGAAAATTATCTGCAAGGTCGGTATCAGTCAGTTATGATAGAAGGTCAGGTATCATCACCTTTACCTGTAACATCAGGTGTACCGCAAGGTTCCATTATTGGACCACTATTATTTGTTTTATACATAAATGATATCTGCGATGTTTGTACATCATTTATGAAATTATATGCTGACGATGCCAAACTTTATCGAAATATAAAGTCAAGACAAGATGTACTTTCCCTTCAGAATGATCTTAATGCTCTGTTTCTGTGGAGCAAAATTTGGAGAATGAACTTCAACATATCAAAATGTGAATTCATGTCGATATGCCGTAAAGTAAAAATAGATTTTGACTACTCCATTGATAATAATATCTTATCTAGAGTAACTGAATTTAATGATCTTGGAATAACCATCACTAGTAAATTATCTTGGTGTGAGAATGTGAAAACTGTTTCATCAAAAGCCCATTCTATGGTAGGAATGATAAAACGTTCTGTTGGCTTTAATAGCCCCATTGATGTTAAGCGCCAATTATATTTGGCCCATGTCAGAAGTATTCTTGAGTACTGTAGTCCGATGTGGAGTCCCAATCATGTTAAAGACATAATCAAATTAGAACGGGTGCAACGTCAAGCTTCAAAATTTATTCTCAATGATTATGTTTCACCCTATCACGAAAGATGCACAGCATTATCTATCTTGCCTTTGTGCTTCCGTCGAGAAATAATCGACTTGTGTTTTTTATACAGCTACCTTCACGGTAAACTATCTTGTGATTACTCTAGTAATTTTGAGTTAGCTTGTCCGCATAATGGCCTCAGATCTGCTCAACAGGGTGTTCTATTCAAATTACCTCTGTGCAAGACTGTTCAGTTCCAATGTACTTATTTTTATCGCACTGCTCGCTTATGGAACACTTTACCTTTTGTTATCCGAGATGCTAGTAGCTTGCAGATTTTTAAGAAGAACCTGAATGAATTATATCTCGCCATGGTAAACTTATTTGATGTGAATAATCGATGTACCTGGAGCCTGGCTTGTGCTTGTGTGAATTGTCGAATATAGCGGAACATTTTGTGTCTTAAACTACCTGTGCAATTTGAATCGGCTGTGAGACGGCTATTTGAGCTGTCACCAGCCACTCATGACTAGGGACGGAGGGCTCCGTTGTCGAAACGCATGTGTTGGCAGATGACAAACCGCCCCGCCTTACTTATACTTGTGTATTGAATATATAGCTATATATTTAGCACCAATGACACCTAAAGTGATCGACCTATAAACGATAATCTGCGAATGTTGCATTGTGTTGTCTGTCTGGCTCGAATTCAGGCCGGAGACAGTCTCTGATACTGTTCGGAGCAGACCGACATCACTCTACATGATCACGCTTGTCATGATCTGACTTAGAGTATTACCACATGGCATGGATGGCTGTTCCCCTCAAAATTATTATTATTTTTTATTTTTTTATTTTTTAATTTGAGGTTTAGTGATTTTTTCAGTCGCCTTTGTTTTCAGACCAGGTGGGTCCTTATGCTGAATTTCAAAGATCTCTAATCAACTGATTTACTTCTTGAGTTTGGGATTGTTTTTCCTCCAGTCTAATATTGCATATGTGGTACCACTCAGCATATTTCGGCTGCGCGACGGCTATATGAGCTGACGTCAGTAGATGTATTCTAGGTTTATAGTATTACTTTTATTTAGGGATGTATGTAGGCCTATGTTAAAATTAAGAGTGCCATAAGTTTTTACTGTTTTCCCTTTTCACATATCCTAGTTGTATGTCCTTTGATATAATAGACAACTAAAGCATTTAGAGGTTTTAATTAGGTTTCTACGCTTTCCAGAGTGTCCTTTTTTGCTACACGGTGTAGAGCACAGTGTAGGTATTTTATCTCTGGTTTTGGTGCGGGAAACAGATGACAGAGAATTGTCGGTTATTTTATTTTATGCGTACAAATCGTAAAATTTATAATCTATACTATGTACATTTTTAAATTGCTATTGCTATTTTAAACAATGGATATTATTTTATTCTATAACTTTAATTCACTTATATGGTTGACAGGCATTGTAGAGGTCGTCTCGACCTGTTCCCGTCAACCAATGTTAATAACATGTTCAAAAAATGATAATAATAATTATAATGTACCATTTTTGCATGTTTTTAACTGAAAGTCAAATAAACAATAAACAAAGTCTGTCGTTAATCTTTCGTGCGACAGAACAACAAAACGACGGTAAGGCTGGACTTTGTCACCAGGTGGACATTAGTTGACCTAATTGACCGCCTTGGAGAGCCACTGGCACGACCTGTCAATCAGCGCCAATCAACGCTACGCTCTCAGACTTTCTGGTCACGTGCCATTGCCACGAGACAACCACTTCCTGTAGAGGTTTTGACAAGTTAATTGACGTTATATTTAATATAGTTATTAGTACTATCCCGTGTTTGATGTGAAAGTGGCATTAATATGTTTTATCTATAGTGTGCGCATTTAGTCACCTGTTCTCTACTAAGTGAATTTGTGAATAAATCAGAATAAACCAGAATATACTCAAGGAATATTAATTTTACATTACAATAATGTATTCCATGCAGTATGAAACTTCAAGCAGAAATGTGATATTATATATAGGCCTATAATTGAATTATCTTCGGTGATCAAGACATTTACTAGGCAATCATATCGTGCTAGCAATTCACCAACTTTTTCTAATGCAAACACATATCAACGTCGTATGTATTCTGCCCAGCAAAGCCAAAATAAAGTAACTGCTTACTGTTTAAGTAATCGCTTACTGATTTCTGTTTTTTTTGGAGCAGTAGACCTATTGTCAATAGAACTTAACCCTTAAACCGCTTAATTAAATAATTGAAAATTGTCACTCACTTGAAATTGTGGATCGCGGTAGCGAGACACAACTTTATATGAGTGACAATTACCCATATTTGTTTAATGTGAGACAAATTATTTGCAAATATTGTTGTTTCAGCAAACATTTCCTTCCCAATAACTGCGATTTCAACGGCTAAAAAAAACGGATTAAAAAAGACTAAAGTTTCATTCGGATGTATAAAGATTAACCTTGCTAACACGTAGTTGGATTCATGCTCGCGGGAATATTTTATTTTATCTACACCGGTAAAAAAAGCTTGACCCCGTCCCACATGTGAATACCTTAGGTGTGTTAAATACCTCATGTTAACCATTAAGAGGCTTAGTTACAGCGCGGCCCACAACCTCAAATGCGTAAACATTACATTATACGGTTTTAAAAATTATTTCAGTGTAAATGTGTCAATGCTTGTAAAAGAATGATGAATTGGACTTTATGCCACTTTTGCACACATACATGTACATGGTAAACTGCGCCAAGAGAACCTATTGATAAAAAAATTATGCTCTCTGCAAGACATTACGAGTGGTAAAGAAACATTATTTGAAACCTGTATGAGAGGGGACGAACACGCGAGCTCCGACTTTACAGAAAGTTAGCTTTAATCACTATACACCAGGGCCGGACTTCAACGTGTCTAAGTCTAAATACATTTGAATGATGTTAACAGACGCATAGAAAAAAGCTTATTTATAGACATTACAGCTGTATTCGAATTTGAAATCGATTGTAGTAAGAATGTAATTAAGAACTAAAAAAAGGTGAGATGATATTGTACAAAATTTAAAGCATACAGTGTAGATATTGTAGAGATCACATGGCAACTGTTTATATTTATATTCAGCTATACGAAAAGTATACATTTGTATATCACTCACAACAGAACGGGTGGGGGCATGACACGTGGAGAATAGATCACTTCAAGATGACCCCCACTGACCACCCTGTAATAACAGGGGAATGTGATACCGTCTGAATGATGAATAGAGATTAGGTTTCGGGATTGAGAACCTTCTAAACCGATACAACTTTAGAATTCACATTATACAGTGTCTACATCACATGTGACACGTATTTAAAAATATATTGGTGTATAATAACCTATATACCAAGATTTTTAATCATTATAACCGATCATATTAGTTTTTTGCATTTTTTATTTGCACATTATTCTGCATATCAGCTTTTAAATATACATGTTAGAGATAAAACGTGACATAAATCAACAAAATTAGAAAATAATTGACTTTTATTTTGGCAAATCTGAATAATTTTCACTCACTTTAAGGTGTGTAATCCACTTGAAGTTGCGTCTCGCTGACGTATCCACACTGTGGATGCGTCAGCGAGAAACAACTTCAAGTGGGTGAAAATTGAAATTGAATAATTCGACGTTTTATTATTTGACATTCTTATATAGCTCAACATACAAAATTGTTTCTATGCGCTTAACCCTTACAGCGCGGGGATAGACTTCAGTCTGTAGAAGTCAGATTCTGACAACTAAAGTCAATCCCCGCACTGTAAGAGTAAAAAAAGTAGACCCATAACATAGGTATTCAAATGAATCAGAAAGAGCTAACTAAGACACTTATGATGATTTCAAAGTGAAAAAGACCCTCTGATCTCCTTGGTTTATTCAAAAATTGTCAGCGGATTACGGATTAAAGGGTTAAGCACTAAGCGCGACTTTAGTTGTTTTTAATCCATTTTATTAGCACATTAAATGTAATGACTGTTATAGGGAATAAAATGTATGTTTCAACATCAGCCAATTTTTTTGTCCTAAATCAAACAAATAAGACTACTTTTAATCTATTTACCTTTAATAATAACATTATACTTAGCAGGTGTTTTCTTAAATAATTTTAAATGACTAACTGTATGGTTGAGTAAATTATCACATCTAATTTTGTGATCAATAAATCCTGATACAAGCCCACATTATGTAAACTTGTTTAATAATCTAGTAATTATCAAGGATTTTTAAATTATTAGACAATTAAATACTATAGGCCTACCATATTAGTTTTATAATACACAGATGCGATTTTTTTAAATATCAGCTATAAATCGCCAGAGTTGTCCCTGCACATAACGTTCACACATCAAGCCAAAAAACTTGTCGACGCTGCACAGCGACAACCTAGAAACTCGTTTGTTATAGCTTTGTTTCAAATGATTCACATTATTTGTATTTCTACGTATAGGATAAAGACGAGGAGCTCTACATTCTTAGCTGTGAAAAAGGCAGAGGCCGAAGGCCGGTGCCTTTTTCACAACTAATAATGTAGAGCTCCGAGGATTTTAACTGACTTGAAACACATCCGACCATAATCAGGATCCCTCATAATCAACAGCTCAGTCACACTTGACTAATTTTAATGCCATAGGCCTACCATGATTATTGGTCTGTACCAGGTCAACAACAACTCTCCATTCCCGGCTTAGAATGTAGTGGTCGGACAAAAAATAATAATGTAGTGGTGTGTTTTAATTAACGTTAATGTAACGCGGCGATATGACCCGCGAAATAATAATAACTGTTCACAATCCAAAATTAGTTGGATGTTGAGACATCGTCCAGCAATTTTACCTCGATGTACTTTCTGAGGCTGCGCCTACGCTTAGACTCGCCCGATCCCATAAAGTGGTAGCCAGGTGAGTCTAAGCGTACAATATCAGAGGCCGGCCTACTGCTCTGCCAGTTTCTGCCTTTTGTCTCTTCACATCAGAGTAATGCCTGCAGCTACATTACACCAGCAGGTGCTACAATGACCACTTAACCTGTTAAAACCCTTCAAACACTCACGATGTTTCAAAGCATAATTTTGCATCCTTGAAAACAAGCTTAATTTTCCTACAACCAGGAGTTTCAGAATGAATATTTCCATAAAACTGGTTTACCAATACATGACAATTTTCTTTACTTTTTCACCCACATCAAATCATCTTATCCACTACAAGTCGGGAATTGCGACAGCAATTCGCGGCTTGTAGTGGATGAAGATGACAATGTAAAGTCAGGCTTGAAAGGGTTAGCAGTGTGGTGGTTCAGTGCATGTACAACCATCAAAGGCAATGTAGACGCATTAATAATTAATAAACATCTCATTATATCTAATGATACATAATTAATACCCGGCATTGTTGCTACCACTATGCTATGTGGTGTCCAATCATGTATATGACCGTAAGCAGTGTGACTTGTATTTACATACAATCGGTAATTTGTATTTGCCGTTTGACCATTTCTTGTACCATTGTGTGCCCAGCGAACACAATCGACAGAATGTATGATCAAGGCTGGGCCGACGTCGTACACCAAAATGGCTACATTAGCTGTATTAAAACTCAAGTTATTGCCCAATACCAGAAATACGTATTATGTATTTCTGGTATTGGAATTAAAATCACGTATTGGCAGAAATTCACATCTTTTTAAGATATGCATTTCTGCTAATACGTGATTTCACATATTCTGATGGCGGCCATTTTGAAAATGGCTGCAAACAGGTAGTCCATCCCAACAGTATGTTGATGACATCATTTTTGATGTTGGGAGAGGTCTAAAAAGTAAAACAAAACTCGGTCTCCGACTGCCCTGGGAAAGGGTCGATATTGTACCGCTATCAGGCCCATGGACTGGTAGTGCATATTCAGCGCTAGATTGATATAGATTACTTACAGCTGAATATTTCAGCTTGGCACACATTGATTTTCGATTCAACACATACGAAAATTAAAAACGTTGAAACAATAATTTTGAAATGGTTCCCACCTGATTGGGCCAGTATATTATCCAAACGCAAGCAGTCTATGCGATGTCAGCGTCACAATCGTCATCTTGTCTTGTATTGTCTTCACAGTTTCCACCTAAAATCTGAATTCAGTGATAAAACGTAATTTGCATAGTTACGGGGTACTGTATTATGGTAGCTAACCGTCGGTTAGCTAATTAAATCAAATAGAGTGATAGTTGGAATTTAAAACATGTTAATGGCGAAGAAGTGTAGAAAAAAACATTACCAGTAGAGCTGACGTAAAATATTGACGTTCTCAATTCTGACACAAATATTTAAATTTTTACCCACTTGAAGTTGTGTCTCGATACCGCGACCCACGACTTCAAGTGGGTGAAAATTAATCATATTTGTTTAATTAGACATCATAATTTGCAAATATTGATCGACACACATTTCAATAAGGGTTGATCCAAAAATACGAAAAAATTGAGTGGGTGGGTCCACAGTCAATTTCAAAGTTTGTATAGGAATATCAGCGTTTTAAAGGTTAACCCTTTACCGCCAACTTAAAAAATCGGAATTATCACCCACTTGAAGTTGTGTCTCGCTGACGCGATCCACAACTTCAAGTGAGTGAAAATTATTCAGATTTGACAAAATGGAGGTCAACTGTTTTCAAATATTGCTGATTGCTGTCATATTTTATCTTTAACAGGTGGTAGTTAGTGTGCTAATGAAATATGAAAACCCCAAATATATAAGACACCGGCGGTTAAAGGGTTAATTTTCGTGATTTATACAGCTCCACAGTTTCCATCACAACATGCTCTTCCATCGATCTATATACATGTATGTAGTAACACTATTTTTTCACATAGCCACAGTAAATGTGACAGGCTCAGAAATGGCGACCTAAAGACACCAGAGTGTCAGGGTAAGTTTTGTTAAGGTTGTTATTGTTTCATTAGCTGTGATACCCCTGTGGAAATACCCTTCATGCAGCTACCCCGCCTACCGGTGACATTACAACACTAACACCCCACTGTCATATGTTGATTCGCATGACATGAGCCACAGATGGTTAAATGACGCTTGACCCCCAGGAGTAGACAACACCATGATCGCATACAATAATTAATTATTATCCTATCTTGTTTTTTTTGTATCAGTTTAGACGTGAATTTATAATGTTCGTTCAGTTGCTGGGACCTTATAGTAATGTTAAAATTAAGAAGAATAAAGTTTAACTTTTTTAACGTACGTAATGCACTTGATTCATTTTCTAATGTTGTATACATGTAATTCTTCGATGAAAAAACAAAATGCAGTAAAAACGTACTTTTCAAGTAAGGAGTCATCGCCATTCAGCTTTGAAATGTAATATTTTTGTGTGTTTATTATTTAATTGTTAATTTATACTATTAAATTTTATCCGTGTTAATTTTTCAGTTTTATTTTTTTATTCTCTTGCATTATATTTTCAAGATTATCCACTTCTAATAGAATAGTATCTCTTCTCCAAGCTACTATAAAACACAAGACCAGAAAAATAGCAAGTCGCTGGGCCTAGATAATTGCTGAATTCTTTCTCTTTTAATAACCTGCATACTTGATGTAAGCAATGGTTACGGCGCTATGTCGCATTTATTTTCAAATTTGAAAACATAACGTGAAATAATTTATGTATTCTATTTGATTTAACGTTCTGTATACTAATGATAATGTGTGTAGTCACTTTCAATTATATATAGTGGGAGTATACAGTATACTCGTACACACAAACCTTCAGGCGAGTGCGCCTGAGGGCGCACTCGCCTGAAGGTTTGTGTGTGCGAGTGAAAACCGCATTATGCTGTACGAGTGTAGATGTGTGGCATATTGCATCGCCAGAGGTGAATGGACCGCGGAAGTTCTCGAAGAGGATGTTCGCATACAATTGTACAGTAATTATAAGCTAATTAATAACCCACGAGAGCGACATAAAGATGTTAGTATTATTATTATTATGTGAATCAATTATGTGAATCATAAAACATCAAAGTTAATGTAATGCGAGAGCATGTAAAATCACTAAATCGCGGTTACGAATCGTGAGTCATCGTAGAGCGTTGATCGTGTGCAAGTTTTATTCTGTACGAGCACAATGGTTGTACGCGGAATAGTTATGCTTCGTCATCTTGTATTTCTAATCTCATTCATTATTATGTTATGTTCATTCTATATTCCAATATTCCTCCATTCTAGTGTGTATTCATTTCTTCTACGCTTCAAATATCGCCTGTTTGAACCTATCAGTCGATTAGATAAATGTAAATTTGCCATTCGGCTACGATTTTGTCTTGGGTTGGATTGTGTCGGTTGTATTTTGTTTGAATGGGTTATCTGTTAGCTTCTTACGCTGCGAAAACAACTTCATGTCTACGATATAAAACATAATGTCACACTGATCGGCGGAAAACAACTGTGTCATTCCCATTCAAGAAACATCAAGTAATTCTGGTTTAAATAAACATTTATTGGTGAAAGCTATCGTGAATTACATAATTCACTCTACGACTTTGTCAGCATATTTCCAGTATCGAAAATCTTACATTATGAAAAAAACATAAGTTGACCCAGGTTGATGTAGAAAAAGCTCTTTAAGGATGCCAGTAGACTGCGTGGTAAACATAGCCCCGTGCCAACGTGTGGCGTGTTGTTATTGAAAAAGGTGTATATGCTTTGTTTTAATGTTAAAATATGCTGGTCTGTCTTTCCAAATGGTGGCCTGAGTTAGTGTTGCGAGGTCTTCAGTTTGCAGGAGTGTGACGACTCCACTAATCCCAAACAAAGATACACCGGCCATGATGGGCAAAGCCAAAAGGCAGTAACTGCTTACTTTTCAAGTAAGCAGTTACTGCCTTTTGGCTTTGCGTAGCAGAGCTGTCAATACCACAAGTCAACTTGTTTACTGATCTATGTATAATCTGACAGCAGAATAGAGATCCGACAACACTTCAGATTACATATCGGCCATTTTTATTTAATATGTGTCAGTGGTAGCTCAACTAATATGGCTTAATAGCCAGAAGAAAAATATGTAGACTTTTTCAGAGATATTTTTTAAAGAGCATAACATTACATTTTTCTGAACAAAAATATCAATTAGAGGCAAAATAAAAATGATACCATTAGACCATTTGACATGTAATACAATTCTGAGACGAAGCTAATGGGTTTATAGAGGAAAACATTTTAATTGATTTACTACATGTCGAATGGTCTAACTTCTTTAATACTTATCAAAACTTTGCGAAACTATCAGGGTAGTCACGACATAAATGGAAAATAGTGTGTGTAAAATTTAATAAAAATTGGTTGAAATTTGACCGGGAAATGGCGAAATTAATTCACAACGGTTAATGTGAAGCCGACTATAGTCGCTTTAATTTGGAAATATTGACACAGAGTACTACGTTTCAAAGAGAATACCACAATATAGAACAATATTATGAAAATAATGCGACATAAAACATTGTTCCTTGAGAAAATGAAACGAATTAGAACACGTCGAACAATATATTTCAGTAGCGGATCTATAAAGGCGCAGCTAGACCACCCCCTCCCCCCGTTCAGTATCTCAAAGACAAAAAAATGTCCGTTGTTTGGGCTTTAAAAGACATTTTTTTCTGAGAGAACCTGCCTCCCGGAGCCTAGAAGAGACTGGGTGTCCCAGCGGTGGTGTGCATGACTTACACTATAAATTCTGCGCCCCTCACCCCGTCAGTAAAATCCTTGATCCATCCTGAAGAATTATATCAATCTCGTAAAATAAGACACAAGGAACATTTTCGTGTGTCTGTGAACCCTCCGGAAATGCAGTTCAAAATATATGTTAAGCTAGGATATACTCAGCCTTTTTGATATCTGTAACTATTTGTAAATTTTCAAGATATCTGATTTTATAAATAAATGATTCAATGGTAATTATATTTATTTTCCAACAAACAGACATAACATTATCATGATTTTGTTTCGGCAATTTTGTTATTTCTTTATAGTGTTATAGTTACAGTGTATTTATCAGGTTATGAAATGGACATTATCATTGTGTTAGCCCCTTACCATTTTTTCTAATATTTAAATTTTCACTCACATAACGCTGTGTCTTGCTACCGCGACCCACCACTTCAAGTGGGTGAAAATTGCTCACATCAGTTTAATTTGAGACCAAACAATTTTGGAAATCTTCATGTTTGAACACTCTTTTATTTCCCAATAATAAAGATTTAACCTGATTATAAAACACATTAAATCGTGCTTTGCGATGAAAGCGTTAGTGCGTCCCTGTAGCACACAGAGGGTGTTACGGGAACAAAGCCTTAGGGTGGGATAGGTCGTGGCCTTATAATCCCAAGGCTTAGTAATATGTTCAGGCTAATTATCACAGCACTCGGCGAACACAATGTCCATCCACTGTCATTAAAATCGACAACACGTATCGCTGCCAAGAGTTTACCACAGGCCTATATATTATTGCTGTGCAAAGTCAAAAGGCGGTAACTGAAAACTTTCAAGTGGGGAGATACTGCATTTTCTATACATATGCCGTGCGCCCTCAAATTTCGAGTGGGCATCCTGCTGCTTGATTTAGAAGAACAATACCAGCATTGCTGCATTTCCAATGATCACAACGTGAAAATTACTAACGCATTGCATGCTGTACAAAGAAAAGAGATTTTCCGGGCACCACAGATTCAAATTAACCGCGTGGATTATCAGGTATATTATTAGAGAGGTTGGGAGCCCTGGTGCATAGTGGCTGAAAGCTACCATCTGTCACGCCGTAGGTCGCCAGGTATTGTATTCAGGTTTCCAGGAAACAAAATGTTTCTTCCCCGCTCACTCGTATATTTTTAAAATGCGTATTTTTATAAAATATATTCTGTTAAGCTTATTATAATCACCCGGTGCATCGCGGAGAGCCCTCGTGCATGACCGAGACGTATAATTCTATAGCGTGCTCGACCTCAGACCATCATGAATAGGACTCGAAGTTTATTTCGAATCCTGCGATCAGTTCCATTATCCATAATCCATAATGACACAAGATTATTTTGAAACTCTGTTCTTTAAAGCTAAAAGGCATTATTCGATTACTTGTAAAGTGAGCATATACTGCCTTCAGGCTTTGTGCGGCAGTGTTGCCTAACCGTTTCGGCCTCGCCCGTCACAGCGGCAAGGTCACGCGACGTTGATCCAGTGCTGGTTTACTGCTGGACCAGCGTCTGCGACGCTGGCCCAACAGTAAACCAACACTGGATCATTGCCTCGTGTTTCCACCCCGTACATTGCTGCACACATCATCTCGGTAAATGCTTAATTTTATGACAGGTGGTCAGCTAAATTACGGATCATCCCTTGATCCTTCAAAGGGATAACTTATGATACGCCGGGTGATAAAATAATATAGAATAAAATACAAGAATTGGCTTGAGAATTATTGACTTTTATTCCACAAAATTCCATATTGTCATGCTTTTCGAAAAAATAAAATATTTGAGAACACACATGTAACACGCTCGTCACGTTGACAGTTTCCCATGCATGCAGCATAGACGATGGGATAGAAAATCTGATCCAGCCAATTAACTAACCAGATGGCCAATAAGACGAACAGCAGATCAGGTCTTCTTGATCCTCACATAAAAATGGCGCAACATCATCCTAACTATTACATGAAATATCAAAATCAAAATCAACCTGTTGTTAAGTGACATAATACAAACATTTCACAGCAGAGAAACGATCACACGTGTACATTATAATATTGCTGTGTTAACATCATATCCAGGGTCACAAAGGAAGCCGTTTTGTCTATGCTGCTGTACAAAGTCTTTTTACTTACTTTACAAGTAAGCATATACTGCCTTTTGTTATTGCGCGGCAGAATAGCCCAAACTGTGATTTTCGGCCATCGTTTTTTACCACACAAAATTGTGAGATATTTTGTTGTATGCTTGGACCTGTGATTGAGCCGCGGTTATTAAGGTGAGGTGAACAGCGTGTTTATTATTATCAACCTCTTTTGGCCTACATTTAATATCTTTAGGCATTCTGAGATCATTTTCTGCTACTTTTTTATCAACACTTACAGAAAAACAAAAGTTGTATGCAGTGATCCATGTACAAGGGGACAGTTGCATTTTACAGATATCAAATATAAAACATGCAATTACTTTTTTATTGTTTCTTTTAGTTTCCTTACCATTGTTTTACTGTGTTCTATATGCTGTTGTGATATGAAGGAGGCCTACGTTACACTGTCTGTTATAAAGTTGATTTGATTTGATAATGACTGCTGTTGATACACTTCACAACGTTTTGAATTAGGTACTAGCTTTATGTATTCGTATTATAGAATAAAAAAACTAAACCCACATCTTTGAGTGTATTTTTATGTGATTATTTCGTTTGGGTAAACCATGTCTCAAATCGCACCTTGAAATATCTATACTCCCGTACCAAAAGCAAATAACAGTAACTGCTTACTTGGAAAGTGAGCAGCTACTGCTGTTCACTTTTGCTCTATATCATAGTAGTATTGTTTCCAATCCTGGTCATCCCAGGGATTACCAAGAGTTAGTTCAGTGATTTAATCCTGTTTGTCTAAATAAATAGTTTTAGTCTTTTCAGTGCGAGGACCGATGTTAGACGTCTATATACGTCACATTCTGACGTCTAAAGTCGATCCACGAACGGAAAGAATGATACATTTATAATGGCCGTAGGTATTCATAGGTATTTAAATGAAGTGGAAAACTCTAACTAGGACATTTATGATGACTTCAAATTAAAAAAAAACTTTGGCCTCCACAAATATTTCAGCGCTTTAAGGGTTAACCAGCCTCACTAAGCCTATGAGGTTGTTCCAACGCCAGATCAGCGTCATCGATATTGAACCGATGCTGACACTGCGTCGCATGTTAACGTTGCTTGAACTGTTGAAACAACTTTGTGACTGGGTACTGTTAACAGGTTAACTTGCTAGAGAAATTGCTAAGAGACAAAACGCCTTCCTGTGCGGATGTTATTCTAACTTTAACTATTCAAATATGAAAACGTAGATTATATAAACAAAAAATAACTCAGTCACATACGAACTATTTTGTACCTATCGATACATGCTGCTCATATACTAATAATAGCGAGAAACACAATTAAACTCTATCTGAATTGATAGTCCTTGGACTTGATAAAAATGCTAATATGCAAGTAAATCCTATTCCAGTTTTTCTGCCACTGGAAAGAGTTATAATCTACCTATAAAATTACCCGGCTAAACCGGGCTACTCACCTTGCGATGTCATCAGGGTACCATTAAATATGAATATTCTAACACTCGAATAATACTGCACAAACACATTCTTAACCTGTTAACCTAATGCATTTATTCCAGATATATAGATGTGGTGTCCTTGATCCTAATTATATGGGTTAAATGTTATATTGATTTGTTGTAAGATTAAAGATAATTAATACCTTTTTTTCAGACAAACGTTATTTTTTCATTATTTAATCACGTTTTTCACCCCTACAGAAACCTTTTAGCAAAATTTAAAGTTGAATACTCTTTTAATAATTTATTGTTTTCACCAGATTCAGGTTCTTTTTTATAGTTCGAACATGCTAAATTTACTGATAGACTGGATCATTACAGCCTACAAGGCATCGTAAATATCAACAACAGCAAAACAACTTTAATTGACCCTATTGTGATCTTATTTTTATTTTTTATTTTATTTTATTTTTTAGCTTTTGACTAATACATATATTTATTACAGATACAAAAACCTACGCATTATAATACTATATACACATTGGCTTATAGAATACTCTGCAAATAGCTGGGCATCAAATAGTGTGTCGAATGCAGTCTTTATTTTTTATGCGGCACCGTGTAAATAAAAGCAACGGTACCTGCTCACCTTTCAAGTAATCAGTTACTGCTGTTTGGGCTGGGCTGGTATCAAACGGTGGATTACCAATCAATCAATCAATCTATCAGTCAATTTATTCCATGCAATGCAGCACATCGTTTTGTTATAACGAGAAATAATTACCACCCTAACAAACATCCCAGCAAATACGGGACGTTGAGCAAATGTTGGTTTAATGCTGGGCCGACGTCGAAGACGGCGGGCCAGCATTAATCCAACATCGGCTCAATGTCTGCTGGGATAGCCTTCCCCTGCAGAATGAAAGGGACGCATTTCTTCCCCATTCTTTTAACAGTCCTGAGGGGACTCATTCGACGCTAATTATCGCCCAGACGGGAAATCCCCCAGGTAAATATGTACACGCCAGTAAACATGGCCGCCTTGTTAGGCTGCAAACACCATACTGGCACGTTTAACCAATGCTGTTTTATTGTTGGCCCAGCGTCGTAGACGGTGGACCAACAGTAAAACAACTTTGGGTGATTTCAACAAACACTCGCTCTTATTTAACCACCTCTGGCGGTGACCCATTAAAACCTGACCACGTCAGAATAATAATTAGAGACATGTAGCCCTGTCGAGTTTTAGTTTTGCACCACACATTCTGCATGCTATATTTCTAATTAATGAAAAAAATCAAAACAGTAAAAATATTATTGATATTGTAGCCTATATGGTGATACAGATATAATTGCATGAAACGCAAAATCACCTGAAAGTAACAAGGTCAGTTCGGAAAAAAAGTTTTTATGCTGTATTAAAGCTATGAGTTTTACTCCGATCGGCTCTGTCTTTGTAATCAACGTAGTGCTTTCTGGGTACAGATTTGCGCAGCTGATCGTACACAGTGGACTAGACCAACCCCTGTAATAATAATAATTAACTTTTAGATCTGAGAGCTATTTAGATGTTTAATTTATATAAAACAACCTATACCTAATTGTTCTACATACATGGGCATGCAAGGGTGTTGTTGTTAATTAGGTTAAGAATGTTGAGCCGTACTGAGCTCTATCAAGATTTGTCTTTTAGAGACAATCTGCTATGTTATCCGACGACTGAGCAAACATCCCATTGTGTGGCGCCAAAAGCTGCTTAAATCTCAAACAATTGACCCAGGCGAAAACTGTTTAACTAGAATTAGACGTAATTTAGGTGCGGTGGTAGGGTCACCCCATGTCACCGTATCAGATAGGTAACTAATACTTGACCTCATATTCCGGAATCCGCAGACTAATTTTATTAGGCCTATATCCCTTTTTATTTTATCATGTTTATCATGCTTCTGCCTTCAAAAAGGCAGTATCTGGCTTCGCACCATCAGTATGTCTTCTTCGAAAGACGTGACACAAGAGCTTGTAGCCCGGAATACAAGGCTATTCTGCCCGAGCTGCATATGCAGCTCGGGCGGAATAGCCTTGTATTCAGGGCTAAAGAGCTTGGCGCTTTTCCATTGTCGCTGCCTGCCGTGGGGATTCAAACACAACTTCAAGTGGGTGAAACCGCTCATAATATGTATTCAATTTGAGACCAAATAATCATGATAATTTGGCAAATATTGATGTTTAAACGCTCACTTTATTCCCTACTAACTGTGATTTGAATTTCGACTGTAATTTTCACCCACTTGAAGGTGTATCTTGCTACCGCGACCCACAACTTTGAGTAGGTGAAATTCTTGTTCAATTTGAGAGCAAAAATTTACAAAGATTATAGTCGTGCTTAGCACAAGGTTAAGCGAATTAACCCTTTCAGCGCGGGGACCGTCTTGATACGTTCTGACGTCTAAATACAGTACCCGCATTTTAAAGAATTGAACTATTTCCAACGACCGTAGACCCATAGCATAGGTATCCAAATGAAGCGGAAAGAGATAACTAAGAAATTTATGATGATTTCAAAACGAAAAAAAACCTCCATGGTTTATATGTATTTCAGCGCTTTAACAGTGTTAAATGGCTAAGAGAGTTATTTCAGCATAATAAACATGGACATGGTGCAACGGCCTGGTCTTCAACTCGCTTCAGCAACAATTAAGCCAACCACAATTAGGACACCTCAAGTTAATTGATAAATATCCATACCGCCGGTCTGAATCGTGTCTAAACAGGGATAAGTTTTGGTGAAATCGGTCCGTGGTGCATAATGTCTGACAGCGATCAGATCGTCGTTCGGCCTGATTGAAATAGTGCAAGCGTCTTAAATTTCAAGAAGTATTTTGCGCATTTAGTCGCATCAATGCGACACCAAGAAAATTATAGACGCTGGACACATTAAGCGCCGTTAATCTTTAATCAGCAAAATACAAACTGATAAACTTCAAAGGAACACCTTTAAGAGTTGTAATAGCCGTTCTTAAGTTTCACCAGCTCTAAATTTGGGTGGCCGCTCATTTATCTGTACAAAAGATAACGATACTTTCCCCAATGCTGAAACAATGTTGAGCCAGCGTCACAGACGCTGGCCCAACATTGTTTTAGCATTGGGTTGATCTTGTTGGTTGAGCTATCAGACACCGCCATCTTGATTGCCCATATAGATCACAAGTGCGAAGTGTAAGACGATACCGGTGTAACAGCGACTTCTAAATGGCCAAGACCTTATCATAATTTAACGCCATTAAACCGTTTAAAAACAAGACTTGTTTAATTCGTGAAACAAAATCTGGATTATTTCGAAACCTGATCAAATTCGCAGTATTGTATCTCTCTTATCTATTTCTGATTTTAGTTATGGTTATGATAATGGTTATTGTATGATTGTAAGTGGGAATAATACTAAGCTCGAACTCTCGGACTAATAAAATAATTTTAGTATTCTTGTAAAAACTAAGCGACATATCTTGTTTTACCTATTCTATAACTATACTATTGTATTATAATCTAATACTTAACCTATTGAGTATGCATTTGCGAGTAATATATGCATATTATCTCATTACCATAAAATACGAGATAATTTCATTTTAAAGATTTTTTCGTGCATACTACTTACATGTAACTATAGCGTTCGAAATTGTCATAAATGTATATCTCTGCCCATAAAATTATACATTTAAAACATATAATGATACTTATAATAGTAAAATTATTGTTTTACAGTAGATATAACAATTTAACGATTATATCATTATGATTAGTTTTAAATGAACAATTTATTGGGCAAAAATATAATAAATGTATTTTTATTTGTCTTGCTAATTATAATAAGGTGCTGTTATTTACATGTTTGATATTGTATTTTATTTCTACTTTTACATTAGGTCTAATTATAGCAAAATGTTGTTATTTACATGTTTTATATTATATTTGATTTCTACTTTTACATTAGGTCTGATTATAACAAAGTGTTGTTATTTACATGTTTGATATTGTATTTTATTCCTACTTTTACATTTGGTTGTAGGGTTTCATTTAGCGCGTTTATTACAATCATTACAATAAACAATTAACGTTCCAGACGTCGATGCGGACGAATGTATGTGCGGTGTATAGCTGTATTTGTACAGTCAGGTGTACATCGAGAGTGTCCATATATGTACATCTTACTCGGTAAATGAAGTACAAACAGCTTGTGTTACTTCCATTAACACTGCAATTCACCTGGTGTGTTCTCCTCACACATACTGGAATTCCGTGGTTGTCACTGACACTGCCGCTATTTGTACACAGTTCTGCAACGTCGAAAGGCAGTAACTGCTTACTTAAAAAGTAAGCAGTTAGTGCCTTTAGGCTTTGCACAGCAGTACTGTCGGCCCACTCACATAGTGTCGTGGTGAAGCATCTGAACCACAGGTATTTTGGAAAAGCCTCCTTCACAATTTCAATGAAGATGACGCTGTTAATTATTATGAAATTCCTAGCTAAAATTGGAATATTTTCTTTGACTAAAATGTATCGTTTTATCACTGGATCTTTGTCAACGCACACAAATTCCGCCATGCAGAATGAATCAAATCCTCTAATGTTGCCTAACATGCTCTGGTGAATGTTTTAGAAAATATTTCTCATCAGATGTTTTTTTCGTATATTCGAGTATAACCTTTAAAATACAACATAAGTCCACTATGTTTTATTTCTCTGTTTTAGACCAGAAAAAGTTCAAAATCTAATGAGGGAGGGCGGAAAAGAAACGTTTAGGAAAAAACATTGAGCCTATTTTTAAAAAAGCTAATGGTAATGTGCTCCCTAAATCCAATGCGCACGCTCATCTAAAACATGGACAAAACACAGTAGCTTTAGCAGTGATTACCACTTGGTAGAAGCATGTTAGGCTCGAAATACACAATATGTGTATTTAAATGTCCTTACCTGGTTATTGCGTTTATTTACCGTTATTTCGTGAGTGCAGTTCTGAAAATAATTTCCTCCAGAACTGAACGTCAAACAGTGTTCTTCATTGTCTATTGTTTTATTTCCTATATGGATATTTCTGAATTCATCGTCATCTGGCTGTGGGTGCTTATCAAATACAAATCATAATGTGAACTGATAAACCGTGACATTAGGTTATTTACATTTGCTTCACGCAATGACGATAACACACCACGCCCTTAGAAAATAAAATAAATTCAGCGGTCATCGTCATCCTCACGGCTTCAAATGCAGGTACAATAACACACGTTCAGTATCAAACATATCGAAAATTTAGATACAAAGAGTATTGAATCAGAATTACAATAGAAATTAATTCAAATCAAATCAAAATCAAATTTAAACCAATGTATCCCATATAATGCAGTACATCGTTTTGGTAATACCAAGCAATAACAACTATATGAACAGCTGTCACATATTAACATAAAATGAATAAAACATATTAAGATTAAATGAAATTAAAACGTTACTGTAACAATAATCACTTCTACAGAACCCAGCAGACACAAGACTTTGAATTAATGTTGGTTTAACGTTGATTCAACGCCTTGTATCTGCTGGTTGGAAGTCTCTATATCAAATTAAACGTGTTTTTTATCATCATTTATTAATTCTATGATATCACTATTTAATTAAACTATGCTGTGAAAAGCCAAAAGACAGTATTTTCTCACCCGTAAATCAGCCAGATACTGCATTTTGGCCTTGCTGGTGTGCATAGCTTTAAGACAGTAACTGCTTATTTTTCAAGTAAAGCAGTTAGGCCCCACTGCCTTTTGGCTTGCAAAACAGATACTTGAGTATATTCCCAGCAAACACGGGGAATTCACCTAATTCTGTTTCAATGCTGGCCCACCGTCTTCGACGCTGGCCCAACACTGAAACAGCATCGGGTGAATGCACCGTGTTTTCTGAATTATACATGAATCGCCCCTGACTTATGTGTGTTGTTTTGTTGGCGCGCCGGAGGCTCCCAGCAAGCACAAGGCGTTGACCCAATGCTGTTTTATTGTTGGCCCACCTTCTTTGACAGTGACCCAACATTAAAACAACGGCATTTGCATCGTACATCATCTACCTGGAATGACAATATGTTGATCTAATTTTGTTTTAATGTTGGCCCACCGTCTTGGACGTTGGCCCAACATTAAAACAACAATGGGTGAACGTCTTGTGTTTACTGAACTGGATCCTCAAGATCCCCGAAACCTGGATCCCATTGTTTAGCAAACTGACGACTGTCTCCTCGTCTCCCTAAATAAACCCGGGGAGTAAACACGTGTTCTCTGTGATAAACGGCATCCAGGATCACACAAATACACGTGGTGCTACTTGTAAATATTGTACTGAACCACTTGAGGTGTTTTCTTTAATTTGGGATGGATACGTCTGTTCTCCTTTGCAAAGCCAATAGGCGATATATGTTTAGTAGTAAAGTGAGCAGATACTGCCTTTTGTATTTGTACGGCTCACATAGTAAACAGCTAAAAGCTACATGTTGAACCAATGTGATCTCAATGCTTATTCATTATCTTAGCCTTTTAACCATGTTAACCGCCAAATTAATTAATTGAAATTTGGCTCGTTTTAAGTTGTGTCTCGCTGACGCGATTCCTAAGTTCGAGTGAGTGAAAATTATTCAGATTTGACAAAATGGAGCTCAACGATATTGAAATCTTGCTGATCGATGTCACCATTTACCTTTAACATGTTAAGAGCTTTCATTTAAAGTGCTAAGAAAAAAAACGAATATAATCGGACACGCAGTGAAAGGGTAAACAGATTGCCGTACACAACGATTGGCCAACATTGGCCCAGTATTGGGTCAACGTCTCGTGTTTGCTGAGATAGCTAGTTAGGTGGGGTGGTCGTTCTACACTAGGTTTTATGCAGCACTTTGGCATGAAATCCAGTGCACAATTTGTGAAGATGAATGATATGAACGAGTTTCGTGCTACATTTCTGTACATACAGTCTAAACAGGACGAGGAAAACATCATAAAGATAGTGAGATGATAATAAGACGATACTGCCTACACATACGCATGACACAGGACTCAAACCCAGTTATTTCCGAAGTCACGGTTAGTAAGGCTCGTCACAATATTGAATCATATCTTGGAGTGGATTGGGAAGAAAAAAATAGCTTCTATGCTCCCAAAATATGACATGACAAGCCTTCGCCACGGTATCCAGGGCAACGTATAGAGCTTGACTTAACCCTTGACCAGCTACGCACGAATATATTAGTCGTTTTTAATCCGTTTTATTAGCGGTGAAATCACTGCCATTGAGAATAAAATAAGCGTATAGTCAACAGAATTTGGAAATATTTTTTCTCAAAATAAATAAATATATATTGATAATTGTCACCCACTTGAAGTTGTGGGTCCGGTAGCGAAACGCAACTCAAGTGGGTAAAAATGAAATTACATGTATTTAATTTAGCGTTTACGTTACGTTTTTAGGATTTACGTCACCTGGTTTGACACTTATTTACAGCAAAAGCACATAGTCCCACACTTCTATGTCTAGTTAGTTTATCTTAAAATATTATAAATAATATGACCAGATTTGTAGTGATAAGTTTATAGAAGGAGTGTTTGTTTAGCATGCTACGGTGTTGGCTGAGAGCGCACAGCGCGTGGCTGACACGAAATTAAGCACCAGTTCTGATATCAACCTTATATGGTCTAGTGTCAGTCTAAGGTCAGTCCTGACAACAGAGACAATGGTCAGAAATAAAAGGTCAGCATTGTGAGCATTGTGTTTTGAGCCTCAGTCTGCAGCCAGCGTGCGTAGTACTCAGAGGTAAAGCGACACTATAGTATCACAGACATTTAAAAAAACGTAATATGTATATTTCAATATGAAGATATAAGCTTTATATGTGTACTTAAATATTATACCTGTGAAGTATGAGTATGTGACAGCCAGCGTGCGTAGTACTGAGGTGAAGAGACACTATGGTATTACTTATTTATTTTAGTTTACAAAGTAAGAGTATGTATGTTAATAACATCATCTATAAAAGATGAATTTGTAAGTTAAATTGTGGTATATGCATAGTCATGTGTACTCCTGGCATTATGCATGTTTTTAACCTCAGAATATGTTTTTTTTGTATTGGCAGAGGGAGAAGACAAGGACTCTTCAGATGTTGCTGCTTGCCATTGATATACCGTTTTTTTCAATGAGTTTTATTGTAAATGTACGTGTGATTAAGTTCAAGCCAAGAGGGGACCTAAAAAGGGATAACCTTTCACCGCTAACCACGACTATAATCGTTTTAAATCTGTTTTATTAGCTGATCACACATTGATACTGGAAATTAAATAAGTGTTTAAAAATTAAGATTTGCCAATGCTCGGTCTGAAATTAAGCAGCTATGAGTATTTTTCATCCTTTTGAAGTTGTGGATCGCGGTAGCGAGACACAACTTCAAGTGGATGAAAAAATTAATTAAAAAGGTTAAAGAACAACGAACTGACGGGCTGGGAAGGGCTTCTCTGGTCATGCGAGTTGTATAATAATTGCTTGCAGGAGAAATCAAAACTTCAAAAATTCGTACACCACTCCCAAAACAGTATACATGTGTTTTTGATATTCTGGCTGTAGAGCTGTTGAAGGGTCACAGACGAACCGGCGCTCTCAAGTCATCGCCGAGAATGACCCCACGACCCCTGCCGTAGAGCGCGGGGTCACAGTGGGCACGCGCTGAAGATAGGTATATGTGACGTTTAGATCAAACATCTCATCCACCGCGATGCGCCATAACATAACAACCCCAGAAGGCTGCTGCTAGAGCCAAAAGCGGTTCAGCAATGAACCAAGACTCTAACCCTTTAACCGCCAAATTATTCAATTTGAATTTTCACCCACTTCAAGTTGTGTCTCGCTGGCGCGATCCACAACTTTAAGTGAGTGAAAATTATTCAGATTTGACAAAATGGAGGGCAACTCTTTTCAAATTTTGCTGATTGGTGTCCCATTTTTATCTTTAACATATTTAAAATGTGGTAATTAATGTACTAATAATATATGAGAACCCTAATATATGCGGCACCTATGTTATTTTACATAATTATATAGTGATATAGAGAAAAGCTCTACATACATACTGGTATGTATGGGGAACCTTTCTCTATATCACTACACAAAAAAGAGCCCCAAGAACCTTTTGAAACCTGATAAAATGACTGAGCTAAACACGATGTACATTATTCCAATGTGACGTGTCGTACGCAGGTGCTATCGACATTCAACTCTTCCTTTACCGACTTCCCCCTGACAAAACTACCCACAGAAAACGATTTATTTTTTAAGAAGGACCCCTGTTGTAGCCCCAGGGCACAACACAGGTCATAGCTATGCTCATGCGCACATCGCACGCAAGCTAACATTGCGTCCATGTCACTAATCATTCTGGTTGGAGATTTTCAACCACGCATGTAATGAAATATCTCCATTGCAATCAATGCATGTACACATGTGGATTTCGCATAAATGCGAATTTGACAAAGGAAGGTAATTTTCGCAATAATGCGAAATTGGTGAGAATGGCTTTTTTGTCAGCAGGGCATGGTTGGCTTTTAATAATCATGATAATCAACCATTATTTTCTAGTATTATGAACAGAAGAATACATGTAAAATACTTTTTCATCCAGACGTAGAAAGCAAAAATAACATTTCATATCTGTTTCATAAACATACTTGTTATTTGTCAATAGGCCTAATAGCAAATATTTCTAGAAACTGGTATACTTTGAAATGCTATTAGGAGCTGCGTATTTGTAATTATTTCGAAAGAAAATTGAGCGTTAATAAAAAACGTTGACATTGTCAGAAATGCATAGTACCCATTGCATTTTTTAATCTGTGGCATAATTTATGTTATTATATTCTCCATGTATAACTTGTTTTTGAAGAATGCGTACACGGTATACTGTACAAAAGTAAATTGTCAACAGTACAGCTGGTTCCAGAATCTAATACAGGCAATATGTAAACACCAAGGTGTTGGGCGCCGTAATTAGACAACAGGTCAGCCCACAGAGGTGCTGAAAAGTGTGACCGCACGAAGGCGTCATGTGTGCAGTACGTGACGACAGTGCTGCAGGGGAACATTGCTCAGCTAGAAAACTCAAGCACTTGACCCAATGTTGTTCGACGGTGGGCCAGCATTGTAACAACATTGGGTCAGCGTTTATTCATTGTCTGCTGAATATTCTGTGACCCAGAAACGGTCTGTGAGCAGTATATTTTTATTTTAAAGAAGTCACGATATCGTTTCAAATGTGATAAATAGTGAATGTAATTCTAGTATTATTGTATTGTGTAAATGTCGATGTTTATGATGACGCAAATTTTGGAATCGAGATGCGAATTGGGAAAACAAAGAGGACTGAAGCAAATAAATGTATTTTTATCTAAAACCACGATAACCTTATAACTCTAAGCGGCGCGTTTACAATGAAACAGGAATTCCATTGGTAATCCCGAGAAGCATAATGTTGACGCTGAGATCGCTTTCAACGCTGAGATCAATTGTTGACGCTACCTCAAAAGTCCATCGCAGCACTGAAGGTTAACAATTTGAAAACGGACGTAAATATATATTCAAATGAAGCGGAAAGAGATAACAAGAGATAAGACATTTTTTACAGTTAACAACCTTTTGTTCTCCATGGTATTGATCAGCATTTCTCAGGGTTGTAAGGGTTGAGCCGTACGTGCGTAAATCGTGTCACGGTGAATCACGTTGTCACAGACAAGACACAATGGTCTGTATGCAAGACGTGTTAACCCTTCAACCACTGCTACCCATTATAAACGTTTCTTTTAATTTTATAAGCCCATTAAATACCAGCTATAGAACATGTTAAATTTGAAGCACGATTTCAAAATCGTTGACCTCCAGTTTGTCAGATCTCAATAATTTTTACCCACCTGAAGTTGGGGATCGCATCAGCGATCCGCAACTTCAAGTGAGTGAAAATTCAAATTAAATGACTTTGACGGGTAAAGGGTTAAGCCATAGTTTACACTAAACACGTGTTGACTCCTCTGTCGGGTTATTACGCTCTTTATTAGGACGTCGCAGTGACAGATGAGGCTTCCACCAGTCTGATGACTTAACCGTGCTAACAGCTGCGATGATAATAGAAAATTCAAAGTGAGAAAATCAACACTTTCACCCTTAAAGTCCCCCCCCCCCCCCGTGGTATCCCCCTCTTTCTCTTTTACCTGCCGCCTTCTGCATTTGGTTTCCTTTCTAAGCAAATGCACGACATACACTGTTAAAAAAATCCCGTAAATTTTACGGTGAATCACCGGCAGCTCAGTTGCCGGTGATTCGCCGTAAAATTTACGGGTACTCCGTAAAATTTACGGATTAAAAATTACGAGTGAATGTAAATTTTACATAAATTTCCCGTAAAATTTACTGCAACTAATAAACGGTGTACTGTAAAATTAACGACCTCACCGTAAAATTTACGCCATTATTTTAACGGGAGGCCTTAAAAATTACGAGTGAATGTAAATTTTACAGAAATTTCCCGTAAAATTTACATCAACTAATAAACGGTGTACTGTAAAATTAACGACCTCACCGTAAAATTTACGCCATTGTTTTAACGGGAGGCTTTAAAAATTACGGCTTATTGTTAATTTCACACAAATTTCCCGTTAAATTTATGGCAACTAATAAACGGAGCACCGTAAAATTAAAGCCACAATTGTAAAATTAACGTCAATATTTTAACGAGAGGCCTTAAAAATTACGGCTTGCTGTAAATATTACACAAATTATCCCATAAATTTACGGCAATAATATAGCGATGTAAAATAGCGATGTAAAATAAACGGCTGCGCCAAAATATTACTATTGATATTTCAACAGGATAACGGCATAAATTACGCTTTACTTTAAAAGTTGCATTAAATTCTCAATAAATTAGCAGCAAATATCAAAGCAGCATTGTAAACAAATATTACATAAATTGTAATGTAAATAAAATTGTAATGAAAATTCCACATTACTAATAGCGGGCTGTAAAATAATAGACTGTAATTGAATTGAATTTTTTATTATTTCATATTCAACAAAAAATGAAATCACACAATATAACACAAGCACATTTCTGTACATTCATTTTCTCTGAAGCATGAACACACATGACAAACATATTTTTTTATCTTGCTATAACGACTTACAAAGTGGTTATAATGACTAGGCCTATAAGTCATTAAATCAACTTCACCTAAATAAGTCTTTATAATGACTTATTCCAAGTCGATTTAACAACTTTTTTTTTATGAATTACATTCCAAAGAAAACTAATAAACATGTGGAGAAAGTAGAGTTTTTTCCCAAGCCCTCCAAACACATTGTATCTAAAAATATGGTACATGTAATATTTACACACTGACATACAGATATTAGTATCATATAATACTGAATAGTAATTTGCACATGTACATCACATTAATAACCTTGCACCAAATATACAATACTAAAACAATCTACCAGATGTTTAAGTCTATCAAACACAGATGTGGAAAAGGAAAATCCTTCTACTGTTCAACCAGCACTCTAATGACATGTTGATAACTGTGCTGGTTGAACACTTAAAGAAGAATTCAAAAGCAACTTAAACTGAGATCAGTTGTAGTGACCTGGTAATTAAGTCAAAATCAAGCTGTACAAACTTGGTCCAAGTGATCAAGTGTCCACAATTATTATCATCGCAACAATGAAGTCATTCGCAAAAATGTTTGTATGCATATTTCCAGCTTAAAAACCATGTATGCATCAAAAAAATCTAAATGAGCATTAAAAAAAAATACAGAATAATATGTAGACACATAATACTATCACAAAGGTAACGTTTAATATTTTACCTTTGTCATAGTATTATGTATGGGCATATGAATAAGTTTTATTCATATTCCCAGTCCAAAGCACCATAATATTATTAAAGTCTTAATTTTAAATGTAACTTGTGTATCCAAAATAACAGTCTAAAAGCACCATGTCAAGTGTCAACAATTAATATTTTCACAACAATGAACAGCCATTTGCAAAACAATGTATTGTGTATGCATACCCAATGTAAAGAACTGAACCATATTAGCATCAAATAAAATTATAATGAATTTAATTAAAAAAATTACAGAATATTTAAATATACACACTTATAGTCGCCGTCACATTAACTTGTATCGCCTGCTTCACTGCTGGTTTCTCAGGTCAGTTCTCAAGCGATTTTCATGAAATTGTACAAGTACTATTTTCTAGTCCTCCACCAGTCACCCGGCAAATTTCGAAAAATTGTACATAGTATTACAAAAGTAAGACCATTAGCCATGTACAGCAAGCTTGGGTTAAAAAACACATGGATATCATCCAAATTATCGGGTTTATAAAAGGATGTCATAAACAACAATTTACTACATGTCAAATAGTCTAATGTGACAGGAGCTATAATACTACCACAATACGGGGTCATAATTTATAAAAGTAACTTTATGCGTAACCCAGTCTGAAGCACCATAATATTATTAGAGTGATCAAATAAAATCACAATGAGCATTAAGATTACAGAGCATGTAGGCAATACTGAGTCATAATCCACAATGTAACGTGTATAAAATTGTGGTAATGGTAAATTAATCTGAAAGCACCATGTAAAGTTTTCACAATTAATATTTTCACAACAATGAACAGCCATTTGCAAAAAATATAATGTGTATGCATATCCAATGTAAAGAATCATGCTAGCATCAAATAAAATCATGATTGAGTATTAACTAAAAATTACATAATATATATATACACTTATAGTCGCCATCACATTAACTTGTATCGCCTGCTTTTCACTGATTGGGGAGTCAATTTTCATGAAAGTGTACAAGTACTATTTTCTAGTTCTCCACCAGTTACCCGGCAAATTTCAAAAAAATTGTACATGGAATTTCAAAAGCTAGGCATGTAATGCAATCCTGGGCTTAAAAACAACTTTAATTTTATCCAAATTAATGGGTTTATAGAAGGTTGTAGTAATCAACAATTTATTATATGTCAAATAGTCTAACTTTTGAACTACAGAATATTTTTTAATGAAATTTTCAAGGTATTTGACCGAGTCATAATTCATATGACATTTATGCGTAACCCAGTCCAAAGCACCGTAATATTATTAGTGATCAAATAAAATCATATGAGCATTAGAATATGTAGGTACAGTTTGATACTATCACAATACAATGTACTTTGTATAGTAATTTCATTTCATTTGCAAAAAGATGTACCTTATATGTATATCCAAACTAAAAACATGTTGGCATAAAAAAAAAATCATAATGAGTATTAACTAAAAAAATACAGAATATGTATAGACTTTAATACCACAATACGAGTCAAAATTCACAATGAAATTTGAATACAAAATTACAGTATAAAAGCAAAATATTAGCATCAAATACAATCAATACTAAAACCTTCCATGCAGATTCTGTCATAAGCACTATATCATGCATACTAGCATTAAATTTAGGAAGTTTAATGAATTTAATACTTTACACCCTCACGGTACATCGAAGCAACATTTGCAAATCCACTTTAAGCCACCTGCATCCAATACAAGTCGAGAATTGCGAAAGCAATTGGTGGCCTGTATGAAGATTACAATGGTCAATCCAGGCTTGAAAAGGTCAAAGAGATATATTATAGCCACAATTATTACTATCACAATACTGCATAGTTTTTTGTCAAATTCAACTTGTCGGCCTATGCAGAACGCATAATGGATAGCCAAATAGCCAAAGTCATATATTCATAGTATTGTTGTATTAACCTATTGAACACCTATGTTTTCACCTAGATGAGGAGAATGACTATATCACCATGATTAAGGAAATACAATTATCTTTGAAAATTTTCAAAATCCGACACATTACGGGTTAAGGTCAGTATTCGGGGGTTTCTGGCATCAGTCTTCTTCCTGCCGTTGACATTTCTTGCTGTTTTCGACCCAACATCAGGATTTATGCCAACAAAACACCTGTAACATATATGTAATATTTATAATAGGACGAACAATACTTTATTTCTAGCAGGTATTCAAATTGAGACATCAGTAACTGAACTCTTTCACCATCAATTTTCTCAATGACATAAAATTGGGAAAAATATTTCAAGTGCTATGAAACCTGGGCTATTTTCAGCAAGCAAAAGCTTGTGATTTTATTAGAACAATTACATATATAAATGGAGGTCACCGTGTCAGAGACTTGCAATGTCATAAGGGTAGGCCAACATCACAAAATTAGTGGCTCTGTAGAGATATAGCGTTCACAAGAGATGGCAAGCGATGGCGGCAGCTACCACTGAACATATACATGCATTCTGAGAACTTAAGGCATAATGACACTTAACTTAATTATAATTTTTTTGTTGATTTGAAAGCCAACTCAAAGTTACGAAAGTAAACAAACCTTTGTATAAACTCCAGGGTAGTTCCTGAACTGTCTGGGTACTGGATGTTCAGCACGTAATACAGTGCAAAGAATGCACAAAATGCAAACATAAAGTTTGGCAGGTCTTTGCAGATAACAACTTGATCGACAGTGATCATGAAATCAGAGCTTGTAAGGTGATCTCCTGGTAAAAATAAATATAAACAATGTGTACAGTTTTGTTGCTAGAGCTGAAAGACAAATCACCAGACTAAGACAATATATCCATTGTAATAAATATAGTAGTTGGTCAATTAGATTCACCCACACTGCACAGGTACAGCATCTATACAGAGGATAGCTCAACATTTTTTATTGGGTATGCTAAACCACAACAATATAATATGATCTGGGTTTTCAATTACTGCATAAAAATAGAGGAAAATATTTAAATTAACACTATTCCATTCCTGAATGTTGACCCTGTTGAACCTATCAACTAGAAAGAGTTGTTCGGAAACAAACACGAAAGCAGCCCTCTGTTATCGCCAGTCAGCCATTTCAGATTTAATATAGAGCAGCAAATTTTCTCAAGGTCTATTTTATATTACCGCTTTAGCTATTATGCAACATTTCCGAGATAATGAGAAAAAACAATTTAAAATGCCCGTCAGTAGGCCATTTTGGATTTTATTTAGACTGCAAAATTTATCATGGGTTATCCTTGTGTGAGTCCATACATTTTGTTCTATATGCATAGATTTATCGGATATCATGCAAGATTTCCGAGATAATGAGAACAAAAAAATTAAATGGCTGGCTGGCGTCCATTTTTGATTTTATAACTGCAAAATTTGTCATAGGTTATCCTTGTGTGAGACATTACATTTTGTTTTATATTCATGGTCCAGCTATTTTGTGAATGTCACAAAATTACTAAAATTCAAAATGGCCACTGGCCATTTTGAAATTGTTTGCTCCCAAAAGTTATTCAGGTCATTGGCTGACATAGCTGAACAAACCAAAACAATTCTCCAGTGGTATGTGATGGCTATGTGAAGTATAAGGGAGCAGAAGTTGATAGATTAGTAGCTATCTTGAAAACAAATCACTGCGGCGGCGGACTGCTTGGAATACAGTAAGCAGCCCACCTCGGCGAGGGCCGCTTAATTAGTGTCATGCACTATGTTTTTTTTCTGTTTTAGATGAGCGCGCGCCTTAGATTTAGGCTGCGCATTACCAAAAAAACAGTGTGTTTTTCTCTGCCCATTACGCACATAAGATTGTTGCCAATTTAAAAAAAAAAACGTCAATTTCGTTGGATAAAAAAACATTCCGAAAAAAAACAAGTTTATTTCAAAAGATAAAAAATGTTTTTCAGCTATGTTTTTTTTGCATGTTTTTTTCGTCACCCTCACTTTTCCAAAAAATAGGTTAAATGTTTTTTTACCGCCCTACCTCATTAGATGGACGGGGGCCCTAGGATAGTGGTTAGCACCGCTGCCTTTCACGCCAGAGTTCGGGGAAAAAACAAAATGTTTCTTCCCCATCAAGCAAGGGCTTTTTCAGTCAGTGGGGAGGGGGACGGATCATAAAGAAAGTTTTTCAAGCTGCCTGACATATATACACCAATTGGGCGGGGGCCCTAGGGTAGTGGTTAGCACCGCTGCCTTTCACGCCAGAGTCCGGGGTTCGGTTCCCGGTCTCGGCGGTTTGAAAGAAACAAAATTGTTTCTTCCCCATCCACGTGTGAAAGTTAGTATTGTGGGGAGCCTCCATGACCGAGAGGTAGCGTGCTCGGCCTCAGACCGCCAGGGCTCGAATTTCGAGTCCTGTGTCTGGAGGACAGTGTCATCTCAATCATCTCACCATCCTCAGGAGGTTCTCCTGGCCCAGTTTAGCCTATATGTGCACAAAGGTGGCCTAAAGCCCGATTCATTTCATTTCATTTATATACACCAATTAGTTTACCCAAGTAGATATAAAGTAGATGTAATTACCTAGGGCAATCAGTGTTGGTGACTGAGGAAAGTCCCGGAGGTTTTCAATATCTTGTGGAGTGTCTGTGACCTACAACAAAATATATCACAGTAAAAGATTATTGCCAGATAAATGTGGTCGGGTACAAAAAAGCCTCTCGATCACAAAATGTCATGCATTGTGCTCAAGTTCTGAATCAATAGATACTTCCTCCTTTTTTTCAAACAGTAGAACTCTTGAAGCGCCAGATTAAAATTGAAATTTTCACCCAGAAAGATGTCTTGCCACAGCGCCCCACAAAGTCTTCAAGTGGGTGGAAATTACCTATCAATTGTTGTTCTATTTCAGTCAATGTTTAAAAAATCTTGCAGATTTGAGACATTATATTACACTTACACATTCAACCGCTGGTCATGATTATATATTTTGTCTTTTCACTTTTTTATCAGCCCATTAAATACCAGCTTTTAAACATCTTATTTAGATAACGTACCATCGATCAGCAAAATTTCACAATTGTCAAATCTAAAAAAACTTCCACTCAACGGTTGACGCAATTCACAACTACAAGCCAGTGGAAATCACAGGTAAAGGGTAAAAAACTTTGATAAGTTTGAATGAAATGTTGATTGTTCAATAATGACGATAGTTGTGACCAGCACTTGAACATGTTGAAGGGTTTGCAGTATATATTTTGTAAATTCTTTAATTTTCTTCCATCAAGGCTATGTGGCTTGGTGAAAAAAGCCGAGCAATCAAAAGAGTATAAACTATTTCAGTACCAGTACATTCTATTTTTTGTTTTATTCAGACTCCCAAGAAGTAATATTTTCCAGTATTTGGTGTTTCTTTGCAAATCTACACTACTGAATCCCCTTAATAAATGTGCAATATATAAGACCTCTAGCTCCTAATCATACAGGATAGTGTACAGCAGTCTTTAAAACGCATCAATTTTTTACTTTAGGTCCAGTAACTGTTACCTTTCACTGGACCTCACACATGATTATAGGACCACAAAAACAAAAGATGACAAAAAGTGAGAACTTCAAAAGCTACAAATAAATTTAAAAGTGTTTTCTTCAAATTAGTAGTACAACATAGGGTAATTCTCTGCAAGGGCATAGGACCAAAGAATGTTAGCAAGTGCTTGTACTTAATAATCTGCACATTCAGTACTTACATCAGCTTTGAAGAAAATCTTGGAATCCTTCTCTCCAAAGTAAGCCTGGCTCAGAAGAAAGAATCCGAAGGCTTCACACTGTTGCCTGTCGTCACAATGCCTTAGGGCGTCATCCAGGCGGCGTATTATTTCCTGCAGTGGCTGTTTAGATTTTCCACCAATCCCTCTGTAATAGGCCATAAACCTTGGCACTTTGGTCCGCAGTGCCTCTGGAATCACTTCTGTTATCTTAATTCCAACAAGTTCTTCGAAATGCCGAAACAGATAGCGTGGCTCGAACAAAAATGGCCAATTATCCCGTACAGAGTAGATTGGCATTACGGGAGGACCGTTGATGCACTTCCTTTGAAATGGATAGGTGACATCCATCAGCTCCTCCACAGTTGCGGTCTGCTGGATGTACACAGCTTTGCCCTCTGCATAAAGTTTCTGCATAGCCTCTTTTTTGTTCATTTGTGCAGCTTCCGTTTCTTCTTCTGGAAGCTGCGGTTGCCAATTTACACAGCCATAGCTGTCAGCGGCTTTTCTTTTGGCTGCGGGAATTTCCTCGCCATTTGCAGCTTGTTGGGTTGGAATCAAAACCCGCCTGCTCGTCAGTGGGTTCCCACGGTTGACATTTTCCACTCTTGCTCGCAGCTGTTTCGTCAATCCTTCTATTTCGTGAGATAGCCCAGGAGACGAGTCAAACTCATCCCTGAAGCTTTCTGGGTATCTCAGGCACAATTTTCTCGCCACAGCGGATAACTGTGGGGATTTAGGGTTGGGACATAATTTCACGATGTCATCAACGATGATCCGTACCATTTGCCGCCTGTCCTTGGGGCTTGGACGTTTTTTTTCTAAAAAAGCTTTTTTCAAAGGAGCTGGTAGATTACTAAAGGTGATTTCATACTGCTCAAACCAAGTAGGGTCCAAAACTCGTGGTGTGCCTGGGGGAGAAACTGACTGCGTCGAGGGAGTCCGAGCAGATGGTGTTGTAGCAGGCGGGGCTGCAGCAGGTGGTGTTGCAGGACCAGGCGGGCTCACTGCAGTTTCACCTGCAAAATATATCACAATACTTAGATATTTCAGATGGCCAACCTCTTCATTATTCATATCAGTCTCATAAATTTTACATTATTATTATTATTCAGTTTAGCATATTACTATTATTATTAGCATTATATATATAAAAAAAATTTGAACAACTTTTGCAGTCATTGTGCCCACAATGTAAAATTCAACACATTAACCACTGTATAAGTCATTAATTTTAACCCTTACAGCGCGGGAATCGACTTTAGTTGTCAGAATCTGACGTATGTAGACGTCAGATTCTGACGTCTAAAGTCGACCCCCACACTGGAAGAGTAACAAATATTTCTAATGGCCGTAGACCCAAAACATAGGTATCAAATAAATCAGAAAGAGCTGACTAAGACTTGTATGATGATTTCAAATCGAAAAAAACCCTTTGGCTTCCAAGGTTTTCATAAAAAAATATTCAGTGCTTTATGGGTTAATATGCCTGATATCTGGCAAACTGTGCCAGATAGCTAGACAATCCCCATCAAACCAAATGTGCGGTTTCAGGTGGGGAAATGTCCTGCGAAATTTGAAAACGATCAAATTCAATATGGCCAACCGTCAGCCATAATTATGTCTCCCCTCTGTACACAGAGGTGGGGACATATTGCTCTACCTCTGTCCGCTCAGTCTGTCTCAGTCTGTGTCTGTCTCGGACCATTCATTTCTCTGCATAGCGCTTTCTATCGTGCAAGCGGTCAAACATGAGACGCTGACCAATGTTGGGCTAATGTGTCGTTTTTGGTGCCACGCTGAATGTGGGCAAAATTATTTTGTTTTATAATAATAGTAATGATCTAGCTATCCGGCAAGGTTTTCTAGATATTACGCATATTACGCATATAAAAAATATAAGTTTTTATTATCAGAATCACACCAAAAACTAATCAGGACATGTGCAGAGTATGGTCTTTCCTTTAAACCAAACATGAAACAAATCCATAAAGCGGTTCAAGCTAGAGAGCGACATAGGATTTTGGCGGCCATCTTGGATTTTGTTGAAGAAGCTGAAAAACGACGAAAAAATTTACAGGGCAAATTTCCTAGGGCCAATATGCATACTGCAAATATTTGGAAATAATCCGAGTCGGGGTGTATGGCTATATTACTAAATCTTGATGATGGCCAAAATGAGCAAAACAGAAATATCCGCTAAAATACTAAAACGTAAAAAAATCAAAGTTTTTACTATCCGAATCACACCAAAAGCTTTTCAGCTCACGTCCAGGGTAAGGTTTTCCTATAAACTAAATATGAAACAAATCAATGATCATGAAGCGGTTCAAGCTCTAGCGAGCACCATAGGATTTTGACGGCCATCCTGGATTTTGTTAAAGAAACTAAAAAATGCAAAAAAAAAAATTCACCAAGCAAATTCTCCAGGGCCAGTATGCATGCTGCAAATATTTGGAAATAATACGAGTAGAGGTTTTCGAGTCAGGGCAGAAACAAAATGCGGCGGCGGGCGGACTCAGCAAAAACAATAAGTCTGGGTGGAGACTTAAAAAGGGGAAAAAACATTTCCAAAGAAGATATTCATTTTCTTCCTAAAATATTTCCTTGAAGAAAATAATATATATAATATTTTCTTTCAAAGAAAATATTTTCCCACTTTTATTCTTTTTCCTCTAATTTCTATTTGCAATGTTTTACATGACACCTACTGTATGTGAAGTTTGATGTGCATTATAGTTTTAAAAGTGGCCACAGATGGACGGACCAATGCACCTGGTGACGACAATAGGCATCCGCCAAAATTTTGGCTGAGGCCCAAAAACCAACGTGTGTCTGTTTGTTCTCAATATGTGAATTATTCCATTGTAATTGAACATAATTATAACATATTTTAAAATAAACTGCGAAAACATTTAAGACTGGAACATTTGAAATTTGATCGATTTGAAATTTGTTGAGTCGTCTATCTTGTCAGGTCAATTTGTTAAAGGTGATCTATCACCCCTTATATGGTATGAATAATTATGTCCTTATAAGGGGTGATTGGCTATCATCAGAGGGTCACATGATAGCCAATCACCCCATATACGGGGAGATTGGCTATCATGTGATTTTCTCGGAGAGTCACATGATAGCCTATTACCCCATATAAGGAAACACTTGTGCCCCATCTTGTGGCAACTTTGAATTATTTGTCAGAAATTTATTCATACTATATAAGGGCTGATATGTCACCTGTAAGTTGTACATGTTGTCAAGTCAATTTGTATATACCATGAAAACTCTATTTATAGCCAGGGTTGCATCATAATTTAATGAATGAACAATAATAGACAGTACTTACTGAAACAAAAAGTCCACACCACAAAGGGGGTGGAGACTAAACTTTTATATTAAAAAGCTTACCTGTTCCTCTCCAAGACTGTAAAAGTGTACGGATCTGCACAGTCTTCAGGACAGATTTTAGATCCTCAGCCTCCACCAACTTGAGCTGGACCATATCATCTACACCATGGTCATCAATGAGCACGTTGGCTACTTCTTCTACTTTTTCAGGAGTAAGACGTGGGATAGCTACAGCTATGCTGCTTTTAATGCTGTCAAGCAATTCATTCATCATCACAAACTGTGTGGTGCAAAGAAATCAATATTTTGCCATTAACTTTGTAAGAAGGTAGAGGGTAATAGTCTGAGAGCTCCGATGAATGTGTACAATACATTTTGTCACAGCTATTATTGAGCTGGAATAATCCCAACTCAATAAGAAAAAAAGAACTGTAATTTTGTGTAACAAAGTGAACATCAGTGCCATTACTCACTATGATTAATATAATTTTACCAAAATTAGTGTAATCTTCATTCCTGCTTATAACTACATATTGGCCTTTTTTGTATTGAGTCCCCTTTAGTGTTACATTGTATGTCACCGATGATGATTTTGGTGAAAAATGGAACCCTTCTGTAGCTCTTTGTATCTCAGCGCTGAAAGTATCAAAATGAAATTGTACACCTTTCTCAAACTGTACACAAGGTGGAAAAAGGGACCCAGCACTATAATATGCTTGAAGTAACTGATGTCTTTCAGCCAAAGTTTTACATGGATTAATGAAATTTTGTAATTTACGTGCACACTGCTTAAAATAGGTGTGCTTACTTTCAAAGCGAAGTGTCCACACCCGCATCAGTGGACCAAATTGCAAAATCAGTTCAGGGTAGTGTGCCAAGAAGTGATGCTTGGGCTTCAAGTTTGACTGGGGAAATTGTTTCTGTCGTATTTCTATATAATCATCTATGCAAACTCTGAGATATGAAACAAGACCTCTGGTAACTTTTGGGGCGCATACAATATCGACTATGCTTCGTAGTTGAAGGCATAGCTGCCAAGTATCATCCTCATGATCCAAAATCCTATCCCCAATTAGGATGGGCAGAAGTCGCAACAAACACCAGTTTTGTACTGCATGTCCACCTAGTCTTTCACCCTTTACATTTACCACATTTGGCTTGTTGTTTGCATCACTTCCTAAAAATTTGAATTGAGTTAGAATGCGGTTCAACTGAATGTATGTGAACCACTTCTTTACCTTCACAAAATACTGGATATAAATGGCAAGATCATATGAAACAACACCTTCAAACAAATCATGTCCTAAACATGGAGGGAGACCTGGTTGACTGACATGATAGTGTTCCAGCTTATTGAAAATTGATGAGAATTTCACACCCTCATAGATATATACTTCATGATTTTTAATATGTGTGACTGCTTGTTCATAGTTTTCCACAGTACGCTGTGGTCCAATAATATAAGGCAATGAATGAAACTGCTCGCGGGAAATAAGACAGTATCTACAGAAATGTTCACTAGTACTGAAATTTTCAGTAAACCCACCAATACAATGAGAACCCAAATTATCCCCTGCTATACAACAAACTGTTCCTTTCACAGCATGCTCATTAGTACCAAGAAACAACCCTTCTTTTTCAAGATATTGTAGATCAGATATAAGTTTTGAAAACACTTTTTCTTGTCCAAAACTGTTAAAATCAACTTCTCTGCACAGCAGGACCAGCTGCATATGATCAATATTAGATCTACTATGAGGGTGCAGATCGGCAAGGGTAAAATATACAGCTAGAATTTTATGCTTTTTCTTCCCAGATCCCAGAGGATTAACTATTTCAAATGAGTCCTGGTAAAGTATAATACGCAAAGTACCAGGCTCTGTTTGAAATAATTGATTTGATTTGAAAGCACATCCGTCAGTAATATCTTCCAAGATATGAGGAAGCTGTGTTTGTTTTCGAACCTCTTCGTACTGTTTCTGAACAGAGCGATCTTTGAACAAAGTTATAATTGCCTCTTTCACAGGAATATATTGACAATACCTATGTCTGCCAAACTGGTCTTTACCTAGATAAATTTCAACAGGACTAACATAATTGAAATTATTTTTGAAATAACTAGTCCGCTTGTTGTCAGATTTTAACAACTCACCATTGCAAACAGTGAGCAAGTCATTCTGAAATAACTCTTGGTCAATCTCGTCTACTACTTTTTTACTCAAATCATGAGCAGTCAATATATTTCGAAGTTTTCGGGATAGAAAACTTTGACTTAGATTATGGATAACTTGAGTTTCATCGATAATAGTTTGTATAGTGGATGCAGGCAAAATATATTTGGCTTGAAGTTTTAAATAAAACAAAGCCAAACTATTGACAAATTCACCTTTATCAACTTCAACTAAATCTGAAGAAACTTCTGAATCACTATCATCATCACATTCTTCATATGAATCAGCAGCTACATCACCATTAAAGACACCTTCATCTGCAAATGGTACAGCAGGAATAAAGGTACTAGCCACCTGAGACACAGAGTAGTTTTTGTGACACCGGGACAGATGAGAAGAGAATGAGGACTTTTTCACAAATATCTTACAGCACCCACTAAAGGGACACTGAATGTCTTCATTATTAGACAGGTGCTCTCTCAAATGTGATAATAAATTTTGCAAATTAGCACAGTTCAATGTACATGTGGAAACATTACAAAGAAGAGATATGCCATCAGAACTTAGCTGACTCTGAAATTGTTTGGATCTCGAATGGTCTCTACTACAATGAGACTTGAAAGAGGAGTAGGTTTTAAAACGTCTATTGCAATCTGTGTGTTTGCAAGGGAATTCAAAGTGCCCAATATTTCTGTGAAATTGTAGGTGCAATGAATATGCTCTTAGTGATTGTGATTCATGATTGCAAGCCTCACATGTGTACATCCTATTCTCTTGATACTAGAATAAATCATAGATCATGATCAAAACCTGAGTTGTGGCTGTACAGCAATAAAAAATTGGGATATATTTTTAGCAAGGATCTGTGAATGTACTGATATAACACTTTTTAAATTTGATAGATATCAGATTCAGGACATTCCCAGAACATTCCAGCCCCATAGCATTGTAAAGTAGCATACAACATGTGAAAGCTAGGATCTTCGCCAGACATAGGCTTATCTATATACTGCATAGAACATACAGCATAAACTTGATAAAGGCTAATGTATAGTTTGACTTTCCAAATAGGGCCTACTATTTTCCCATAATTGATAGTGAAAAGGATATTTGTTTATTCTGCCTAGATGGTTTTCAAAGAACATCTACCGTACTGAAAGATAACCAGAGGCAACAGCATGTTGAATAGCAGAAAAACTAATTCATTTGAGTTGAGGGTATTTTGGCATCAACTGCCCTCCACCTAATTCAAGATTATTGTGCATATATCCCTAAGCTATGAACTGTAGGCAAGCTGGTGTAGGCCTGGTATCTATATTTGTCGAACCCCTAGTCCATGATAAAGTATACCCTATATTACATAGCCTAGATTGAAAGTTCCATAGCCTAAGCCTTTATCATCGTTTATCCCTTATTCTATTATAAATATAAATATTTATATCTAGAACATTTAAGGAGACTATTAGAGATAGTCTAGTACAGGCTTACAAGTATTTAAGCCTAAGGCCCAGGGCTGTGTAACTATGTAACTATCTAGAATACTCAGTCATAGTCATCCTGAATCAATCACTGAATCAGGTCGTAGTTGGTTAATATTTTGATTTAGTAGAAAAGTACAGACAAAATTGAAAATTTTTGAATGAATAGGCCCTGAAAATTATGCGAAGTTCTGGTAAGTATGTCAAAGTTAAACCATTTGACATGTAATGGAATTCTGAGACGAAGGTAATGGCCCATGGGCTTAACTGCTTATAGAGAGGGACATTTTTATTTATTTAATACATGTCAAATGGACTAACTTTTAAACTATAGCCTATGATATTTTTCAATAAAATTTTCAAATTACCATTAGTCACCCCATCGGTAGAAAACAAGGCCTGCAAAATTTCATGACAATTGGTTGACAATTGACCGATAAATAAGCAAAAATCATTCACCACGGATAATCATGAATCCGACTAACGTTACATGTATACTTGTACTAGTAAGCCTATAGACTAGTCAATGTCATAGTCATGATAGTGCCAGTAGACTCACACAGAGTCTTATGGAGTAATTACGTAACAGTTAGTAGGCCCAATGCAATGTCCGTAGACTCTAGCCTAGGCCTACTAACGTTATTACTAATGATTAACAAGGACAAGGTAGGGGTGTACACAGAGTGCACCGAGCCATACCACTTTAAAATCGAGTCACATGCATGCATCATTGCACACGAGTGCTGTCAAGCCATGCACACACATGGATGGTAGCACGACTCCATGGCACGGATGAGTGACCACACTGGCAGTGGCACTGCCGGCATGACTGGCACACGTGGTCACGGACACGGTGGCGGGTCGAGCGAAGGAAAAGCACCAATACGTTCACTTTATTAAACAAAAGTATTCAATTTTTGGTTCAAACGGACCTATATATAATATTCTTCAAAATATTACAATTTACCAAACTATCACACTCTATTTCTTGCAAAAATCGGCAATGTTTGCAGCAAATTTTCTTTCGTTTTCAACAACCTGAAGGCACGATCCAATCAATCAGTCAGCTGTGATTTGGTGAAACTGCCCAGTCTCCCAGAGCATCCCACAGTTTGTCATTGGATTGTTTTCTGTCAGGTTATAGCTCCCAGGTCACAGGCCTAACGTTATCACACATTTTGATGCTGCTGAGATCAATCTCCATTTATTCTCTGTAACCAGACAGGTGTCATTTTAAGAAAGCCGTACAGTTGGATTTTTAAATCATATTTATTTTGAATCTGTTTTGGCAATCTGATCAAAAGATTTACATTATGACAGACCCCACTCCTGTGGACGTTGACCATGCTGCGCATGCGCTATGTTGTAGGCCTATTGGGCGCCCTAAGTATTAGGCACCACTTAAAATCATAGATACACACATATTTGAAATGACTGGTGAATGGAAATTTACTGAATGTCATGCGAATTCAATTAATTAGGCCTATGATGGCCTAGCCATAGGCATATGATAAATAATGTAGGTAAACATCAAAGAGGAAGTCAACATAAATGTAACCCTAGTTCTAGAAAGTTATGTTGTGTATTGAAAAGAGTACATTGCTCTGCCCCATGTGGGGTTTTGCATATTTCGTTTGGGATGCTACTAATAGGCCTATGACTAAAAGATTCTCTTGTAGCTTACATTCCTCAATAATTAAATTGACGTTGTTTGCATAGGCCTACTGTCTCATAAGTAGGCCTAGGCCTAGGCTATATTTTATCCTGTGGCAAAACCTTTGGTGATGTTTTTAAAGGGAGTTTGTGCTATGCTATATATATTTATCATTGTCTACATAAACTTTTTGAAAAATATTGTCTATGACCTAGGTGTGTTTAATGTTAAACAAATATTACAGAATGACAAATTAGTATCTCCACTCAGTAGGCCTATAGGGCCTACATCTTTTGGTATTTTACATCCACTGATTTTAGGCTATATTAGGCCTACTGTATGCCAATCAATGTAGGCTAACTGACTATTAATAGGCCCTATATCTATGGAGCATCTGCCATAGTTATCAATATGCAGTGGCGGATCTAAGGGGTAAACACCCAGGATGAACATGGATCACTGTTGACAGCTTTTTGGTCATAACTAAGCCATAATTATTCAGATGGAGAGTATAGGTCTACATACTTTCAAAATGGCAATACATGGGTAATTTTCTCACTATGGATCAATTTAAAAAAATATATGTAGGCCTATAGGCCTACATGCTTGGCAGTCAAATCATGACTCAGATAGTCTAAGCATATGACACAGCCAGCTAATATGATATGTAGGCCTATCACATGTCATTAATATTTTTGGAAAATACAAGGATAAAATACCCCCAAATCCATAAAAAAGGGCATTCCAACTCAAGTTTCGTATTTTTTGGTTCTTTTTTGAACCTCTAGGCCTACCATGTACAGGATTTTTATTTTTTAATAATTTCCACCAAATAAACAGTTGATAATGCTTCTTAGCCTTTTTGAAAATAATATCTAGGCCTATAGGCTATATCCCAGTGTGTAGAGCAGAGGGCCAGTTTATGTCTCTAATATTATTCACAGCTCCATCACCCACATATTTTTGGAAGGTAGCTTCAAAAAGTATGTCTATTAACCCGTTGAACACGAGATCATTATGTTACTGCGCTCTTTCTGAAACGAGATTATTTTATGACGTCATAGTTATCTCATGCAATCAGACCCGGAGATCTCCGGGCCTCGTATCTGAATGGTCTCCCTAAATTACGGAGATCTCCGGGCTTCGTCACAAACGGGTTAAGCCAAATTAAAATGTACAATGTAGGCCTAACTATGCTGATCTACCTAAAGCATATAGGCCTACATTAAAAGTGTGACGTTGGTGTGCTATATCAAGATTTCATGAATGAATTTGCAGTTAGAATTTTAACAGGAGGCCTACTATTACCTTACTACACCGTCACGATAAAAAACCCATAAAACTTTGCATAATAGGCAGCTGACTGTTATGTGGAATTAAAAAAAATGTTTCGTTATAACGACTTAAAAGTCGTTAAATTGACTCATGCTAAGTAGTTAAAACGATTTATAAGTCGTTGAATCGATTTAAGATAAGTCGTTATAACGACCTAAATAGTGTATTAGTTTTACAGGAAGAAATATTTAATATATACTGTTAGACTGTACGGAAACGTTGAAACGACATGACAAAGATATTTTTTATCTCGTTATGACGACTTCCAAGTCGATAAATTGACTTAAGCTAAGTTGGTATAGCGACTTATATGCCTAAATTATTAAATCGAATTTGTATAAATTGTTATAACAACTTATAAGTCGTTAAATCGACTTTTAAGTCGTTAAATCTAATTAGTATAAATCGTTATAACGACATATAAGTCGTTAAATCGACTAAGTGTAAGTCGTTATAGCGATTTACAAGTCGTTACGTCGATTTGGTATTATCGTTATAACGACTTATAAGTCGTTGCATCGATTTAGTGAGCTATAATTCGTTATAACGACTTATAAGTCGGTAAATCGACTTACTATAAGTCGTTATGACAACTCATATGTCGTTATAACGACTTAGCATAAGCTGATTTAACGACTTGCAAGTCGATATTACGACTTAAACAAAGTCGATTTAACGTCTTACTAAGTCGATATAACGACTTATAAGTCGTTATAACGACTTATACTAAATCGATTTAACGACTTATACTAAGTCGATTTAACGACTTATACTAAGTCGATTTAACGACTTATAAGTCGTTATAACGACTCATGCCAAATCAATTCACCGACTTAATTGGTCGCGATCGTTGACTTATACTAAGTCGATTTAACGACTTATGCCAAGTCCATTTAACGACTATTTAACGACTTACGTCTTTTCAACAGCTTACCAAGTCGGTTTAACGACTTATGCCAAGTCTATTTAACGACTTACAAAGTCGATTTAACGAGTTATAAGTCGTGCTAACGCATAACAACTTATTCAAAGTCGATTTAACGACTTATTAAGTCGATTTACCGACTTATGCAAAGTCAGTTTTCTGACCCACCTGCTTAGTCGATTCAACGACTTATAAGTCGCTATAACAATAAGTCGTTATAACGACTTGTATAAGTCGATTTATCGACTTATAAGTTGTTGTAATAAGATAAGAAATATTTTTGTCATGTCGGATCAACGCTTCCGTTAGATTGTCATCAGCCATGGTAAATATGATAATTTCTGAAACCTCAAGCTAAAATACTGCATTATGATATTGTTGTTTTACAGAAAATCACTTATTGATGCTGGTAACACAATACTCACTGTTTTTGGTTAATAACGAAACACGGCGCATCAATTTTCACGGAAAATGACCGTGATATTACAGCACTCATCAAAGATTACAATTCGGTGCCGTAAAATAGACACTTTGCGCATCACCGTTTTTACTTACAGAAACTCACCGTGATTTTTACGGCATTCGTCGCCATTTACTGTCGGCTACCGTAAAATAGAAAAATACGCGTCTCCGTTTTTTTACGGAAAATGACCGTGATATTTACGGCACTCGTCACAATTTACGATCGTCTGCCGTAAAATAGAAACATTACGTGTCACCGTTTTTTTACGGAAAATGACCGTGATTTTTACGGCCCTCGTCACAATTTACGGTCGGCTGCCGTAAAATAGAAACATTACGTGTCACCGTTTTTTTTACGGGAAATGACTGTGATATTCACGGCACTTGCCACCGTTTACGGTCAGCTACCGTAAAATAAAAATACTGCGCATCGCCGTTTTTTTAACGGAAAATCACCGTGAAATTCACGGCAATCGCTAACAGTGTAGACCCAACGTTTTTTAATGCTGGCCCATCGTCTGCGACGCTGACCCGACATTAAATCAACCTTGGCTCAATGTCTCGTGTTGCAGGGTCTTGAGTCTTCTTCGTCCTGTTTTTCAGGTATTCTTTAATTCGTTGCTGTTCTTCTTCGTATTTTCTTTTTTCTTCTATTCTTCTCGTTATTCTCATTATTGTTTACCTTCTTGTTTTTCTCTCATTTCTTATTGTTAAGCCTTTGTTTTCCTCTTCAAGCATGTCTACTTCTTCACTTTGCTTTTCTTATTTGCATATTATCTGTTGTTCGTCCTCGTTAAAGGCATGTTCTTGTTATTTTTCTTACTTATATATCCATGGATTAAATATTTTGAAAAATTATCAGGGCAGCTGGACATTTTAAAATTCGATCAAATCGTTCGTTAGTTTTTCAGTGTGGTCTTTGTTGACGAAGGAGTACAGTGGTTTTATACCCTGCTTCTTTCCATGTGAGACAAAACATTTGTTCAGCTGCTTAAATGGCTGAACACGCTGAGCTGAGCACACATTAAGGTCAAACAGGAAAATCTCCCCTACATGAGCAATAAATGACCATAGAAGATTTAAAACGTATTCCATTTCCTGTAATTGAGCTACAAAAACGTACAAGAAATACTACATGCCATGCTTTATCGTTACAGCTGCATGACAACCAAAAAACGACACAACATATGGACCTACATGTTTCAGTACATGTTCCTGCAAAACGATTCATAATTCTTGAAAAGTCGCTATATTCAAAAACCTGTGAATCAGTCTAAAAAATAAGGCGATGCTGATAACCAAACATCAAGGTATAATCAAAGGTGGTATGATAAAGGAGTTTATAAACATCATAATATTATCATCTACAACAAGGCTTGACTTCAAGCCTTGCTGTAAGGAAGATGGGTGATATTATTACTACCTTAACATATGAAATATATCCCATGCTATCGTGGATATTAAAAAAGTTTTGAAGCGACGCAATCAGGTGATAAATCATTCAAAGTCAACTTTTTTTTCGCTTCTTGATTTGTCCAGAATATGTAAACATGTCCATATACTATATTATTGTGGAAGTCTTTTAAACTTCGGTTTGCTATGGCAACGTAGCATGTGTGCCAAAAGCCCCATTTCGCATTTATTCCCGTATTTCTTATTTGGACATGCATGTCCGAAATTAAATCTCGTACCTATTTCCCGCTTTACTGGTAAATAGACGCAACAAAAAAATATAAAAACGCAATTCTAGTCTATGGACATGTTATATATTGTAATATAAAAATATTGTGTTTGGCCTCATTGTGTCGCTTTAAAATACGGAACAGTTAACCTAAACTTAAATTAAGGACAGAAAGAAAAAAATATAGTGTAACAGATTCTAGGCCCTCTTCCATCAATACATATTGCTACCTCCATTAGTGATCAATATGATGTTGTTACTGTCCCACCTCCTGATGTATGTGATGGGTTTGTCACTAACCGCTAATCAATCACGGGAAATGACTTGTTGGCTCAGAACAGACAAACGAAACTACAACTAAATACCAATATGCTAGCATTGATTTATTGAGCTGGAGGTACCCTCACGTTTTATCCCTTTAAATAAGTATCAGTCACGAACATAGTCACTTGTGGTCAGAATTTCGCCCTTTGGGTATGAAAGGGTGTATCTGTCAGTGGCAAAGTGGCAGATACACGGTTTCTTATCCAAATGGGCGATTTATTGTTATTGAGCCATGTTAATCTTACAATAGTTGCCAGTTAAGAAATTATATTGAAATACAATTTCTAAATCTAATATTGTTTATTTTTTCTTAATGATGTTTATGATCCATTATTGGAATTATAGTCGTGTTTAATAAATTAATATTAACAGTAGCATATTGTATACACTATTCGTAACGCCATTATAATAAAAAAGAGAATGCTCTAAATATGTTTTGTTTTTTCTATTTTGAAAATATTTAAACTCATAAAAAAATCTAGTTCAGTTCTTATTTTATTTTGAACATATTCCATATATTTTCATAATCAGAAACAGGTAATACACGATACGTGTTGATGACTTGAGTGTATTATCTCTTATTGCATATTAACATCATATTATTGCATATTAACGCATTCTTAAAAATGAATCCCGTTATGTAATTGACTGTATGGTGAGAGTGTAGAGCTCGGCGTTTGACCCGCTTTCATGATAAATACAAATTACATTTTATGACTTTTCTTAAGTATTTTTAAGAGATTGTATAGACTGTGGTTAAAGTTAGGCGTACAAAGTCAAGAATGATGAAACACAAATGACGGCATGAACTGTATATTATCATCACCATGGAGTGGAAAGGGTGCACCCCACTTTGCAAAGTGGCAGATACACCATTCAATTCCCAAGGCGAGGATAATAAAACATCATCTTGGGTGCAAATGGGTGATGGCACTCCGCAAATAAACACGTGTATATGCTCGCTCCCCTTTGAAACGGGGATCCAACAAACACTACTGACGTCGACCCAATGTTGTTTCAATAGTGGGCTAGTGTCGCAGACGCTGGTCCAACATTGAAACAACATTGAGTCAAAGTCTCGTGATTGCCAGGGAGCGCTTCCTCAGGGACGACCGATTATCTCAAAATCCAATTTATTGACACCTGAGCTAATATTAGGAAAGTAACGAGACATCCCCTGTGGATCGACTATTTGACTTGGTTATTTAGATCCAGGGCTCCAACAGACTCAACCTATTAACCGTTACAACACCGAATATATTATTGTAAAAACTATGGGATGAGGACCAAAGGGTTTATTCAAATTGAAATCATAATACATTTCTCAGTTAGCTCTTTCTGCTTCATTTAAATACCTATGTGTTATGGATCTACGACAATTATAATTGTTTAATTCTTTCAGTGCGGGGATCGTCTATAGACGTCAGACTCTGACGTCTATAGGCGTCAGACTCTGACGTCTATAGACGGTCCTTGCTCTGAAAGGCTTGAGTATCGTCTAATATTATTTGTAGTGGCCTGTGTCTGGAAGGCAGTGTCATCTCATTCAGCTCACTATTCTCAGGTTTCCCGTACCCAGTTTAGTCTATATGGGCACAAACCTAGCCTAACACCCCATTTATTCACTTATTCATTCATTCATTCATTCATTAATTCATTCATTCATTCATTCATTCATTCATTCATTCATTCATTCATTCATTCATTCATTCAATTATTCATTTATTCATTTATTCATTTATTCATTTATTCATTTATTCATTTATTCATTTATTCATTTATTCATTTATTCATTTATTCATTTATTCATTTATTCATTTATTCATTTATTCATTTATTCATTTATTCATTTATTCATTTATTCATTTATTTATTCATTCATAAGACAAAGTAAACAAAGGCGTGATGATTATGAAAACAATTCCACTCTAAATTACAGGCTATAAGATCTGGAGTCCATCCCTCTGAAAATCTAAAAAATTAAGATTATCTAAACGTTATCTCATTCCCATTATAGAAGTTAACTTTTCTGATGGATATGTTCAAAATTTGAGCCCTAGCGATCTGAGGCCGAGCACGCTACATCTCGGTCATAATATGGTGTCAATTATGTTTTAATTCAATCAAAATAACACTAATTCTGATAAAATGGGTACTGGTAGATGCTCAGCTAATCCAATACTTTAAAGATGTAGCCGTCCCTTTTTGTTATAAATATGAATATTTTTTGTCATTTGAAGCTGGAAATTGCGTCAGCAATTCCAGCTTCAAATAAGTGAAAAATAGATTGCAAACAATCCAGCAGCACAAGGGTCAAGATAATGTAAAATTAGGATTTAACTGGTACGTGCCCCGAGCTCCAGAACAAGAAATAACTAATATCGTCAGCTGTAAGTGTATTTGTGAAGATGATACCCAGAACTAGTATCATCCACCTGTTACCTCGTATCATGTACGGTGTCCTCATCAGCTTCAGCTAGATTCCAGCCTCCAATTGGTCCACATGACAACTCATATAGATATTAGGCGTGTGATTGGTTGAGATCGTGATCTGGACCAATCACATTGCTAAGATGTATGTCGAACATATGGAGAAACAGGCCATGTACTTTCGCATCATTAACTTACCTGCTCTCAAAACACTGTTGGTAAGCCCACCTTGTACACCTGGCTAATTACAGCCCACGTCATAGCAATGGGTTTTGCAGCAGGTGAACGCAAATTGCTTTCCGAAAATCGTAAATAGCAGCTATTGCATTTCTCTCACTATCTAGAAGCCTAATTTGTAGGCTATTAGCAATTTAACTTAGGCTACTAGTATGTTTTTAATAAACTAGATGCAAATTTTCGTTATGAAAGTTATGTTACGCCTATTTGCACACTTCTCGCATTTTAATAATTAATGGTAGGCTACAGTTACATTATCAGGTAATTATTAGGTAATTTCGTTTTTTTACTTCGTATTTATATTAATAGAATGTTTTGATTTTAAGTACCTATATATTATGTCATTGACTTCTGTCTCACCTAAAATAACTGTAATATTAAAAAATGACTGTATTATCTGTTAAGACTTCATGTGTTATCTTACGACAAATGTAATTAAATAAATTATGCATGTAATATGATTGTCAGATGTGGCTGTTCTCAGCATGTTGAGTTTAAGTGTTGTCAAAAACACACACATAATATAATCTATACCAAACACATACCCAGTAAAAACCATACGTTGTCCCAATGTTAGCTTAACGTCTGTTCAGCGTCTTCGACGCTGGCCCGACATTAAACTAACATTGTTTGAAATACCTTGTTTTCTGGGAAATGTTTAACAACCTGTTCTCGGTCACATGATGTAGAAAATGATAGGCTGTCAGTCTGAATGAGGGCCGGACAGTGGTCATTGGCATGGACACTGGAGATACACAGCGGGGAATCAAGTGGTCAAGTCAGCTGGTCAATGGGTCGGCGTCACCTGACGTAATGTCCACTAAGCGGTCAAATAAAACCTGGCGTGTGTTCAAGTTCTCAGATGAATGCCCCCTGCTCACAATTTAATAGAAATAATCAGAGCCTGGCACTTAATCTCAGGGCAGTAATAAAAAATGGCATGTGACGTGCCTCGTGATAGGTCAGATATAACGGGTCACATGACTAATCATGCTAATCAGAAACCCAACAACAAAGCAATTATGATGCACTGGCCCAGTGCTGCACAATGTAAGGGTAGTGTGTCAGATCTTGGCCCGACAGTGAGGTAAATGATAATACACAGCATTAGATTAGAAACAAGATATATTTATCCTGGAATTGCTAAGTAGGTCTAATTTTATTTAAATTTCCATCCACCGCGACACACAACTTCAAGTGAGTGAAAATTACTCATTAATTGCTTAATTTGAGGCGAAACATTTGCAAATACTGTATGCTTAAACACCCATTTTATTCCTAATAACCATCTAGATTGTAATTATATTTTATCAGCTGATATAGCAGATTAAAAACGACTGTAAGGGTTTAAGGGTTTAGTACAGGTGTAACAAGTAGCATCAGCTGCTGTTCCAACGTCGGTCTAACGCTAGACCAGCGTCAGAGACGCTGATCTAGCCTTAGACCGACGTTAGAACAAAGTAGCTAGAGTAGAGATCCAGCTGTGGCCTTGATGAGCAGAAGACACTACCAGAGCGCGGTATGCAATGTCTTCACCAATGGCTTCAGCACATACGCTTGGCCGGGAGACTAGAGTCTGGGCCGATTTTCTGAAAATGACCGACCCAGATTTTAGGCATGTTATTGGTCGAGGTGATCACCTCGACCAATCACATGCCTAAGATCTGGGTGAGTCACTTTAAGAATCCCGGCCCTGGTCTCGTGGGTCTCGGCGATGCCTGGAGCAATGTTTCACATCTGAACCTTCACCAAACAAACCACACCTATTTGTTATCACAACCTGGGAGGTAAAGCTTTACCTCGCGTCTGTGACTATTATATTCAATCCTCCCAAGCACCTTCGTCTGAAAGGTCAGGGTAGCTAGGTCGGGACGTTCACAATTCTGTTTTGTGAGCATTGCCCTTGTAAACAGTCATTATATTCCGTTTTAGAATGTATGCTCTTACTTATATGAGGTCGTAAAACTAATAATTATAATTTATAATTATATTTAATTTCTTAAATAGGCCTACTAACTAAATCAACTTCATTATCTTAGATATTTTGTGATTCTATTTTAAATTATTGTATAGTATGTTTAGAAAAAGATCTTTACTGGAGCAGGGAACAGAGAACAACCAACCAAATCTGTTTCAACGCTGAACCCCGCCGACGCAGATTTAACCAGCGTTAGTTTCCCGCTTGTTTATTGTATTTATCGTTCCAGGACTCTCCACCATAAATTACTAGTACCGTCTATATTTTTGTCGTCGTACCAACCTTGCTGGGAAGGGAATATAGGTCATATTCCTTAGCCGTTCGTAGTCTTCGTAACAATACGTGTGCACATCTCGGGTGTATAGGTAAGCATATCGTCGCCTGGGAGCTAAAGGATCCTATCTGCCACTCTAACGAGTGTCAGATAGGATCCTTTAGCTCCCAGGCGACAAATTATGTTCTCAGATTCAACTCTTACAGCGCTGAATTAATTTTGTATCAATCATGGAGGCCAAAGGGTTTATTTCAATTTCAAATCGTCATAGACGTCTTTGCTAGTTTTTTTCTGATTCATTTTAATAACTATGTTATGGGTCTACGACCATTATACATTTTTTCCTCTCACAGTACCAACAGCTTCTGACGTCGAATGTCGATCCCCGCGCTCTAAGGGTTAAATCCCAACAAATCCTAAGTTCAATCAAGGAATTTTTATAGCCTTTCTATAATTCGTCGCCTGGGATCTAAAGGATCCTATCTGACACTCGTTAGAGTGGCATTTAGGATCCTTTAGCTCCCAGGCGACGAATTCTTGGTTCAAGCTGACCTCGCGCATTTCAGGTACATACATGCATATTCATAAAAACACAAGTCGTGAGTAAAGACTTTGCAATAATTATAGTCTCGAATCATAAGATTATCATCATACAATGCTCCGTAGTCTTATAGTGTGTCACTGTGAGGTCATCCGGACTTGGTTTCAAAGTATAGGCTACATGCAAAGCCAAAAGGACACAGCTGTATTGTATTTTATCATAATGAGAAAATATATGACAGCAATAAAATAATTCCGTTTGGCTTTATTTGAAGGAGATATATGCTGTTATTGTGAATTGTAAGTTGTCAATACTCCGTGAATATATATATATTACTACACATCAAAGAACCTACAGGAACACTTTGTTCTAAGAGACTAACTACAACCCCAACCCGTGCGTGAAAGGCTGCATCAATAGACGCGAGATTTTATCGTGATGTAATGGCGGCGGCATCGCTGGGGGCAAAATACGGGATACAGGGTGTCGAGGGAGGTTTGTTTAGGCTGGCGGTAAATACAGACGTGAACTGTGGGCTCCCCCAGAGGCGGTCATCAACAAAAAACACTGTATCAACGCTCGACCAACGTCGTGAACCCCGGCCCGGCACTGAACCAACGTAATCCCAGCATCTCCTGCTTGGTTGGAACCATAATTCAGTTACAGCTGAGGTGTGTCATCCACGAACTCCACACTGAGAAGTTACAGCACTGCAGAAAATTCTGACAGAGGTCACAAGTAGAGGTCACCAGATCCTCGAGGCAGTCCTGCTCCGCAAGGGCAGAAGGCAGTAAATGATTGTTTGAGCTTAGAGCAGTTGCTGCATTTTGGATTTGCACAGCGAAGTTTTTCTGGATAGAGTGTGGTGAATCTCCTAGGGAAGGGGTACTATCCCCTGGGGGGTGTGGGAGATGGGGATTCCGGTTACCGCTGGTAATGTTATATACAGGTCATATGTAGGCCAGGGAAACACCGCGGTAATACCACAACGTCGTTTCAATGCTGGGGAAGCGTCTGCGACGCTGCCCCAGCATTGAAACGACGTTGTGGCAGAAGCAGACGACACACCCTTGTTCACTGACACCGGTACCATGGCGCCAAAATACCCCCAGGCTCACGGCGCTCCAGAGTTCAGATGTAGTAGATATAAATGTGAGAGATGAGGCGAGATGGCGAAAAAGACGAAAGAGATACAGATAATTTATTTATTATTCTAGTTATTCGTGTTGTCTTTTTAAGTCAAAATGATCCTATCTTGTCTATTTTAGGAATTCAGAACGTCAAAAAAATTGTGTTGAAAGAACTGGAGCATTGACCACGCGTTCCGCAATTTAACCTTTCCACTCCAGATTATTTTCTTTCTACCCCTTGTCTCTGCCTGAATACGTTCGGGTATAGGGTGTAAATGGTTGGAAAACATTGTCAGTATTTTAGAATGATATTGAAAAGATACCGGTCAGGAAGGGTGTCAATTCATCTAAATAATATAAACTGTCGATAGATTTTGTACAATTTCATAATTTGCTTATATTGGTCGAAGGAAATATACGTAATGGGTCCAGCCAAAATTAACTATTATTTGTTAACTATTTTAAATTATTATGAACATTCTTAAATACATTTACGCCAAACATATGTTTTTTGTCCATCACCGCTGATAATTGGAATCAACATTAATTAATTCAAAATTGATCATCTTTAGTTGATTATAGGCCTACATGGATTAATTTAAATAATGTTATGCTAGCAACTGTTATAATATTCAGCTCATTATATCCAGCTATGCCATCCAGATAAACAAAAACATTTACGTAAATATAGTTCAATGGCCCGGTGTTGGCTCATTGATTGGCCAACGTATGTGACCTAGGCCCATCAATAAACCAATGCAGGCAAACACAAGACGTTGAACAAATGTTTGCTCAATATTGGGCCAGAGTCGAAGACGGTGGGCCGATATTAAGCCAGCATTGGTTCCAAGTCTCGTGTCTGCTTGGACGCCGGTTAACTTTCCGCAGGCACTGTCAAGGAAACACAAAACATTGACCCAATGCAGCTGTTTTAATGTTGGGCCAGCGTCGCAGACGGTGGACCAACAATAAGTCAACATTGGGTTAATGTTTTGTCTTTGGTCGAAATGGACCACCATTGTTGCTGCTGCCACCTGACGGAGCAGGAAGAGCGGCTGTTATGTAAAACTTCTTCCCATTGGCTGCAGGGCATCACCTGTTCCCGGTATAGATCCGCTGATTGGATAATTTTGACACGTGTGCATTACGCGCAGCACGCATGCGCCGTTATCGGATATGACGTCACAGGCAGAAGCTCATCAAGGAGACTCAAGCTGCTGTCAAGTTTATGCATCGTAACCTGTCGCCAGGGGGTTCGCATACACCAGGCACGAACGCCCGCAGTTCGATTAATGTTGGGCCAGCGTCTTCGACGCTGGCCCAACATTAAACCAACGACGGGCCAACTCTCACCGCGGCTTGGACAGACTTACACAACTGTATGGTTCAGCTCCAGGTCAGCGTTGGTCCAGCATTGGGGCAAAGCTGCGACTAGTCGGTGTTTTAATTAATCCCAATCTGTTTTCCTCAAATGCTCAGATTGCGATCCAGAAAGTCTGTTCCGCATTAGGCTCAATTTGTAGTAGGCCTGGAAAATTACATCAGTGTGCCGATGAGATGTTACGTCCGGGCGCCACCACTACGAAACAGCCATCTGGGTGGCATCACATGAACGTGGAATAGTTTTAACTCGTTGATTAATTCCACAGGCGGCAACATATTGTAGTCATTTAGGCAGTGATGATGGTACTCTTGGAAACTAATAAAGTGGTATGCCCATTCAGTGAGTTGCATGGATGATTTTTTCAATATGAATATCGGGCGGAATTTGATTAGTTTCGATTCTTATTATTTGTATATATTGAATGGCTTTGAAACATATTTCTTTGGTCTGCGTTTCTTTAGCCTCAGCCATGTGTATATATAACAAAGTACGGTAGCCTACCATAAGTTTGTCCGAAGATGCTGTTTTCAAATTATAGTGCGTCAAATAAAAGGTCGGTTTACGTACCAGTCTGAAGCCTTTGTTAAACATGGTAAAATGATTATATTGTACAATAGTGTGTAACGATAATGGTTGTTTGGGAGAAAAAATACAACGGAAAATAGACATTGTCGATTTTATACACGTTTATTGTAAACAATGTATACCTTTCAAATTATGGGTAGAAAAACATAAAAGTATTAAATATAAACAGCTTCAAAAATAGCATAAACAATGATAATGAACACAATAAACATGATGATAATAAATTATTGAAATATGAGATGAGCAATGCAAAGACCATAACAACGAGTGCGATGATCGTCTTTTTAGTATTACACCCTTTAAGCCCTTGCTATATAAAATTTAAATTTTCACCCACTTGACGTTGTGTCTCGCTACCGCGACCCACAACGTCAAGTGACTGAAAATTACTGATATTTCTTAATATTTTTATCGGACATTTGCAAATCTTGATGTTTAATAACACATTTCCTTCCCAATATTAGTGATTTAATTGGCTAATAAAACAGATATTTAAAACGACAATAGTCGTCCCTAGCGCTCAAAGGTTTAGCTACAGGGTCGTATCTATCTCTGTGTAAAGTGGCAGACACGACTGTCTGATACCAAGGGCAGGATGTAGTATGTGGAACTGCAAATGGATGAAAATAATGCTTGTATCTTGATTGTCAATGTCATGATGCCTTGTGATGTAAGTAAAATCTAAAGTTCTTTGTTAACAACGTTTCTAAATTTTATCGTCTTAACCCTTTACCCGCCAAATTATTTAATTTCAATGTTGACCCACTTGAAGTTGTGTCTCGCTGACGCGATCCACAACTTCAAGTGAGTGAAAAATTTCAGATTTTTCAAATGTAGATCAATTCTTTTCAAATCTTGCTGGTGATGTCACATTTTATCTTTAACATATATTCAAAATGTGGTACTTATTGTGCTAATAAAAAATAAAATGCGGATATATGCGGCACCGGCGGTTAAAGGGTTAATATGCATTTGTGAGAGAGTTTAAATCATGTTTAGGCTGACTGAGCTAATGAGGGAGCGTACAACATATATACTTAACCCTTCAACCGCCAAGTTATTTGATTGTAGTTTTTTTTCACTCACTTGAAGTTGTGTCTCGTGGAATCGCTCCACAACTTTAAGTGTTTGAAAATTATTCAGATTTGACAAGGTGGAGATCAACTATGTTTAAATCTTGCTGATTGATGTCATGTTTTACTTGTAATCTCACATTTAAAGTGATGAAATAAAAATTGAAAAAAACGAATATTATCGTAACCGGCGGTTAAAGTGTTAAACGTAAATGGTGCTTCTCTCTATGCATAATACGATACAGTAAATTAAGACAACCATTATGTTATTTCCACACATGGGCCAGCGTGGAACAAAATTAATGTTACCAGTGATAATTGTGTGTTGTGGCAGCTGACGCTATGTGCGTGATAAATGAATAGCCGATCAGGCAATTAATTAACATAATTATTATATAATTAAATATTTTTTTGTCATTTTTACAATGTTAAAGATTTAATATAAACTCAGGTATCTGATTGAATCGTTCAAACGTCTATAATTAAATTTTCTTCCTTTTCAAATAGCGTCTATTGATTTGATCACAGTGATTTATAGGTCTAAATTACACGTGTAGACTGTGGTAGACATGACGACCAGGCTACTGACACCTCGCCTGAATATATATCTACATTAAGATGGGAGAGATAACTGTGAACAAAGTCAACCTGTCTCAATGACAGACTAATAACAGGCTCAACTGTCTGGTCAACACTTAACACACTCGAGATCTGTGACACAAGTGAAAACTAACTTGATGAATTCACGGTCTCATCCATCTCACGAATCAGTTACCTTCTTCTGGAATTTTGTCCTCATATATATTAATTTGAAGTGGACTACTCTACTTGACATATTTACATCCAATTTACCTTAAATCATTTACCACTGCCAAAATGACTTTTTTTTCTTCTGTTATAATATTTGTTTATGATAAACCAGTACGGAAATGCACTCAATGTAAAACATGAGATTTTTCAAGGCAACATATGGTCTTTTTTAACAGCAACATAAATCAAACAAAATATTGGATAGATTCATATTATCTGATTATCATGATTATATATAAGGGGCTGGGTCAATAGTCAGATAATGAAAATATTGAAAATTGTTTTCTATTTAACCCTTTCAGGCCCCGCGCCGATTTCATGCACCACGCGGCATAATTATTAATAAAATGGCTAGAATCTTTCACAATAAATATATTCTAAGACTTAACCCTTTAAACCCCGGTCACAAATATATTATATACTTTTTTATTATTATAACCACAATAAATTCCAGTTTTCAAACATGTTAAGGCAAAACGTCACATCAACAAGCACTACTTTTAAATCGTCGGCCTCTATTTTCTCAAAATCTGAATAATTTCCACTCACTTTAACTCGTGAATCGCGTTAGGGAGACACAAGATCAAGTGAATAAATATTTCAATTAAATAATTTTACTGTCAAAGGGTTGATTTGAGATATCATTCTGTTTTTTTTTATAACATTGCGACATTTTCATGCACCTTGAGGTGCGAATTGCGGCAGCAATTAACATCTCAAGGTGATTGGTAAATGAGAGTAAAATAGCTGAGATGGGTGAATTTCCAGTAAACACGAGGCATTCACCCAATGCCGTTTCAATGTTGGGCCAGCATCGAAGACGGTGGACCAACATTGAAACAGCATTGGGTGAATGCCTCGTTTTGCTGGGCTACATATACATTGATAATTTGCAAGATTGTGGATGTGTGCGTGTACGATTGATGAGGTTGATAAAGTTGAAAAATGTTGAAGAGTTCATGGATACACTTGTTTGATGAACAAAATCACAGGGATGCTCAACTGTGCTGATGGGCAAAGCCAAAAGGCAGTAAATGCTCACTTTTCAACTAAGCAGTTCCAGCATTTCGGCTTTGCAGAACAGTATTTATTCCAGATCACACGTGGACCTCTTCAGGATTTCCAACAAACAGTACTTCAGTGTTGGGACTTTTCAATATGGAGGTGACGGCGTTGCTGAGGGCGGGGTTTGGTCTGTGTTTGTGAACATCGTCTGCTGGAGCTGACACTCCTCCACTCTGTCTGTTTTTCCTTGGAACGTACGGTGGAGGAGGTCCAAGAGGCTGTTTATGAGGACCCTGTGGGTGTTGATGAGGACCCTGAGGGTGTTGATGAGGACCCTGAGGGTGTCGATGAAGTCCCTGGGGGTGTTGATGAGATCCTTGAGGACGTTGATGAGGTAAATGACCCCTGACTGGTGCTTGTCTCCCATGTTGGACTTCTTCCAGACGACTAGAGGTCCTGGGATAGGGTGGAGGTAGTTTGTGTTTTGGAGCCGGGGCAGGCTGTGATGATAACCGTGGTGGTTTGGCTGGACTAACCAAATCTGTTTAAATTAAAACATAACAACGCAATGTAGTTTCGCTTTCGTATTTTTGAAAATCAAATAAAGTGTGGATAGTCATCATGACGCTATGAGTCGATTATGAGAAAGCTAAATTATGAAAAATTGACCAAATTACTGGTTTCCATGTTACTGGTTTCTATAGTTAATTCAATTTTTGATTTAATTATATCGAGTACATATGAAACTAAGATTAATTTAAATGCATATGAAAAAAAACATAAATTATAAATTAGGTACTTTTCACTAGAAAAATTCAAATATTGTGTTAGTCATTCTGATACTTTGTTGAATAAATAAAGTACATCCTAATATTTTGGACTTTAAAGCGGCTTGCAAATCTCAGTCAACACGAGACATTCAACCAACGTTGGCTCATTATTGGGCCATTGTCTGCGACCCTGGCCCAGCATTGCGCCAGCCTTGGAAGCATTGTGTTTTTGAGGTGTCCCAGCAAACAAAAGGGATTAATCCAATGTGGTTTCAATAACGGGCCACCGTGTACGGCGCTAGCCCAACATTGAACCAGCATCGGCTCGACTCCTCGTATTTGCTGGTGTATAACTTACGTTGTGTGTTGTGTAATTCTCTGCTCCCACGGACGCCATGACCGCCACTACCGTCTGTGCTGTGTGACATGTCAGCAGAACAACCACTGTCACTGTCCTTGTCACCATCTCTCGCCTTAAAACAAAATGATAGAGATTATGTTATTCATGGTTCCAATATTTATATAAAAAATGGTTAAATTTTTACTCACTTTGGAACTTAGTGTGAAACGATTGCGACCTTATGTCGCAATCGTTTCACACTAAGTTTCAAAGTAAGTAACATTTTAACACTTTCTAAAACCAATATGGTATCAATATGTCTGCACCACGAAGTGTGAGGTATATGGTTAAATGTGTTCCAAAGTAATAAAAAATGTTTTGTTCGTAAAGTTATAGTCCCATGTCAATCAGATAATTTACTATTTGTATATAAACCGAAATACCATGGTATTGATTAAAACACCAAAATGTATTGCATGTTTTGTGTCTGTAACTGTGCTATTTATCATACTAGTTTCTTTTGTTTTTTGTTTCGTTTGTTTTTTGGTCAATGCAGGGAGAAAAACATGTTAAAAATCAGACCATTGTGTACTATGTGTGTCATAGGCTAGTTTTCACACATGATGTCATGATGTCAAATTTAAAACTTTTTGGTTGTCAACCATTTTTTTTCTAGATTGATCTTAGTTTTATTTTATATTTTATATTTAGATATTTTACAGGTATTTTTTTATAATCATTCATACACCGAATGTGTTCTTCTTCCTTTAAAATGCAAACAATATGGACTCATTAATTAAAAAATATAAAATCTTCATGTTTTTATTTTGTAGCACTGATGAGGATAATATCTGCATTTTGATCATGACATATATAATTTATTTGCGTTGCTATTATTTGAAACTGGCATCGCTGAAGCGACCACAGCTATGCGTGATTTAAACAAACAAAACGTGTTTCAAATATAAAACTGAGCAAAATTTGTAATGTTTTATTTGAGCACAGCACAGTTAATTATTTTTGCCATTATTTGGATTGTGACAAGACAGCTAGAAAACACTCACCCAGCAAACACCAGACATGGATCCATTGTTGGCACAATCTTGGACCAACGTCTGCGACGTTGGCTCAACATTATACCAGCAGTGGATCAACCTTTCTTATAGTATAATGGAACTCACCTTCTCTGACGGTCTATGGTTGGACCTCTCAATGCCAGACTCTTCTAATGTGGTGGAGATTGTCTCAGGTGGCCTTCTACCATTTCTCTTGTTCCCCTCTAGAGACGCACGTCGTGGGATTGATCCATGGCCACCTTCTGAGTGTTTCTGTTCCACTACTATCTCAAACATACTCCGTCTTTTGTGCTCCCTGTGTTTGTGCTGGTGACGCCTCCTCAGGAGGGCCGCCATGATGATCAGAAGAATAACCACTATGACGCCTGTGACGCATCCTATGACGACCACAACTGTAAAGTTCCTGTTGGACGTCATTCCTTTCTTCTCCTGAGACACAGATGATTTGACCACTATGACATTCAGTACGGCCTCTGATGACCTCATAGGGTATCCCATGTCTGCCGCACGAACCACCAGAGCAAACAGCTCGTGTATAGAGCCATCCAATTCCATGTTTAGAGTCAGGGTGCCATTGTCTTCAAACAAATTAAAATAGTTATCGTCATTTCCTGATATAATAAAGTATTTAACTTCTCCACTGTCACCATTATCTCTGTCATCAGCTTTTAACGTCACTATGTGTTGTCCAACGTGGTGATCCTTAGACATGGAAAATGTGTGGTTGAAAGCGCTGGGATATCTGAAGATGGGTTTATGTTCATTTACACTTCCAACAACGATGGTTATCATGGCACCACTAGTGACAGGGCGGGACGTACCGTAACTCATGGTTCTGACAGCCATATTATACACCTCTCTCTCCTCTCTGTGTAACTCCGCTAGTGTGTATATCGTACCATTACTGGGAGATATAGCAAAGAGATCTTCCTGGCCATATGACAGCTGGAGACTGTATGTAAACTTGTTGTACAAGTCAGAGTCCCCATCCACTGCTTCTACTTGACCAACTTCACTGTACGGAGGTAGATGTTCATTGACGTTGAGAGTGTACGCCTTCAAAGCAAACGTGGGATCATTATCATCTTCATCTTCAATAATGATAACAACCTGAACTGATGACGTCATAGCAGGCTGTCCATGATCGCGAGCTATCACATTAAACGCCAACTGTGAATAATGTTCTCTGTCTAAAGGTTCCTTCGTAGAAATCATTCCTGTGTCTTCATTGATTTCCAAGATGTCATCAACATTTGTTTCCAGCTGAAAAGATACTCGTCCATTCTCTCCCTCATCGGGATCAGTTGCCCTAACCTGGATTAATGTCAGCTCAGCAGAATTTTCTACAACTGTTGTCTCATATAAATCCTTGGTAAACTTAGGTAGATTGTCATTCACATCGTCGATGATGATTGTAATATACACACTGTTGGCTTGAGGTGTTTCACCTTTGTCTTTACAATACACCCACAAGTCATATCTATATTCCACTTCTCTATCTAAGTCTACCTTTGTTACTATTTTAAATTCCGTCTCGTACAGCTTTTCAAGCCTAAATACAGGATGATTTAGCACACATTCAAACTCGCCATTCATAGAGGAATCTTTGTCAGTAACTCGCATATGAGCTACAAAAGACCCGTTGCCTTTTGTCTCGGCTAGGTGAACCTCACCTGATTCACCATGGGTGACGAGTTTTATATCTGGAATATTGTCGTTAAGATCGTTCACTTGAATTTTGACTTGTGTTATATCCGGAATCGAACCTGGACTCAAATTTCTAGCACTAACAGTAAGAGTATAAGATTCTTGAATCTCATGATCTAACTCTCCTTCAAGGACAACTTCTCCTGTGGCGGTGTTGAGTGAGAATAGAGATCCATAATCAGTCTGTGTCTTGGTGGAGAACTGGTACTGTATAGCACCATTATCTCCTGTATCAGGATCAGTAGCTTCAACTTGGACAATTCTGGATCCACTAGACACGTTCTCATCGACTGTCACACTGTAGCTGTCCCTGAGGAACTCAGGGTTGTTATCATTAACGTCTGTTATCAGGATGTCCACTGTTAACGTATCAGATTGACCTGATCCATCCACGGCCATCACCTGGATCGTAAACTTATCCTGCTGTTCACGATCTAGATCATTGAGAAGAGATAGATATATGACTTCTTGTGTCCAGACAGGACTGTCATTGTTGACCACCAGGCTGAAGTCTGCCTCTCCAGACACCAGCTGGTATCTGTTAATGGTGTACTGTGGACTGTCTGGGTCAGAGGCTGCAGGGATAGTGAACATGGATCCAGGAGAGGAGGACTCAGACAGGGATGTGGACACAACGCTATCACTAAACTCAGGCTCGTTGTCGTTAGTATCCTCTACGGTTATCACAACTTGGAGAATATGGAACACCTCATCTGATTGTACACGTATTGATAAATCTACTGTACACTCAGGTTGGTGTTCACACATCACGTCACGATCTATAGAGGAAGTCGTTGTCAGTACACCGTTATTATCCAGGTCAAACAAGTCAAGATGAGGAGCAGCGTCGTCTGAGAAGGCAAATGTCATCATCTGTACAGCATCTTCCCCGTACGTGACAGTGATACCAGAGTCAAGAGGGATAACACCCAACAAAACTCCAGGTTTTCTCTCCTCCAATAGAGTATAAGTGAGAGGAGAGACAATATCTGCCGTGGCTGCTGTCAGGAACATGGTGACCACCATCGTAGTTACTATCACACTGAACATCGTCATCGTTCTCGTTGATTATGTGTAGCTTACTGGGTTAGTTATCATACGAACAATATATTTTCATCTGATCTCGTCATTGCATTCTTTCGATTCACCTCTCTGAAACAGAAACAAAGTATTGTAGACAAATAAATAATTGTATATTATGTTCAACAATATCACATAATGTCGCTTCATCTGCTTACATAAAAACTCTTCATTAAATAGCTGAATCACAATAAGCTTTTACATATAAGTACCGAAAATTCTTCTTGAAAAAGTGAATAGATGCAAACCACACCATGGAAACTAAATGGCAATGCACAGGCTATAAGAAACGGAACCAGAAATAAAATCTTTGATTAATTTGAGAAGAAGCATTTGCAAATTTCCATGTTTAAACCATCATCTCATTCCCAAATAGCATAGTTAGAGTGATATTTAAACTTTTTAAAAAATATTTGAAGAGTCTTTAGATATTCTTAGGGCTTGGTTTGGACTGAGCCCACAGACGAACAACCAACCACCTCTAGTAGCTAACTGCTTAGAGGGGGAGAGGTGCACTTTTTGCCATTTTCCATGTTCACACGTGCCTCTCCTTCTCTCTAATTAATGACAGGACAGCTGTATTACTAATTGATCATTCACCTACGGCCTCTGGGTATATCTGAACGCTAATTAGAACAGGCCACGTCCATAATAGTGTCTTGCAAAGCCTAAAGCAGTACATTATTAATGTAAGCTAACCAATTACTGCATTTTAGCTTCACACAGCAGAATAGTTTACCATTACTTTCAAGTACATTCTGCTCCCTCGTGTCTTAACCCTTTAAACCCTCACGATGCATTAGAGCATCATTTTTGCATCTCTGAAGAATTACTTAATTTCCTACACCTATAGGGGGTTTAGAACGGAGATTTTCACAGATCTGTTTTAATCATAACACTATGCCACCTACTTCAAGTCTCCTTCATCAACCTCGCGGTTTGTAGTAGATGGATTTGCCAATGGCAAAGTCAGACTTGAAAGGGTTAATTTTAAAGCTTTAATGAGAACCAATAACAAAACTGTACAGCTAACCTTTGTTAGATGTATTTAGATGTATTTGAAACATATTAGACATAATATCTTAATTATTAAGCTCCATGCCCATACCCAGATATGTTGTATTTGTACATGTAACTATATTGATAAATCAAAACCCATATCGGATTTCCTTCATCACATGGCATAATGATTGAACAACTTAATAAAGCACTTTAAAATCGAGATGGATCCAGCGCTATATAAATGTCAATGTAGTTTAACATGATTTAATACTTATCATTATTTTATTTTAGGCATGCATTCCTGTACCATATGCGCACATGATTTTGTATGTGTAATTTTCATGTATATTTTTTGCGTAGCTATTTAATTTAATACTTGTACATAATTTTATTTTACATCATTGTCTATTTTTATTATATAAGACACCGTATAGCAAAATGTATTACTATGCTCGTTTTAATGACGCATAGACGTCTTGTTGTCAATAAATATATATATTTTTATATATCTACCATGTCTCTGTATTGCACAGATCCTGTAAATTAACTACATAGGCTTTGTGTGTCTCAAGCAATTGGTTCTCAAAACTAAGATACACGTTGTATTGTGCATAATTTTGCACCATGGAACTCGAAATTTCCAAGGCACACGTATAGATACATTAATTTTCATCTGCTTGGGGGTGTTGACCGCTGGGCGGTCAACATCCCCAAGCAGATGAAAATTCCACAACTTCTTCCCCCCCCCCCTCAGCGGCGTGAGAAAGACCTTGGTATACGTGTAATTGTGAGGACCCCACCGTTAGTAGGTAGTTAATTAGAGAGACGTGTTCTCTCGGATGCGCGAGGAAACTTCAATCGGCAACTTCTGCATTCTCACCTGGAGGCTTCAACGGCACCGGACTCGAACTGACCGGGTGATGTTTACTGGTCAGGTGGTCAGTGACTGATTGTTTTCACGCTCTAGTTTCAATCACATACTCATGCCTTGCCTTGAAGCACCGCCGGTTCCAACACGTGGAAAAGATTTGTGGAATTAGAGTGGTACTAATTCAATCACACGGCCAAATAATCTCTCCGCGTCATAGAAGCAGCTGCTCCTCACAATTTGTTTTTGTTATGGCCCTAATTTATCGGCTGATTTTTTTCTCGATTTTTTAATTGATCTAGCAGAATGTGTATTGTAAAATCCCAGCTAATGACAAGGTCAGTACCTTCCATAACCGCAATTACAACACACCACTGCGTTATTTTCTTTGTCCAACCACGACATTCTAAGCTGGGAATGGAGAGTTATTGTTGATCAAGTACAGACCAATTATTACGGTAGGCCTATGGTACTATAATCAGTCAGGTGTGACCGAGCTGTTGATTATGAGGTCGGATGTGTTTGTGGTCAGTTAATTTGCGATATGATTAATTGTTATTACACACATAAATAAAGAACGTTCATTAGATGTGGTTGCTGATCAAAAACTTTAAATAACTAAAACAAACCTCTTTATTTTCAATTGTATAAAGTACTATTTTACGCAAAAAATGTTCTAATTCAAATATTGATTGAGATGAAACCAATCGCCATCAATAATAATATATAAAATGCAAAGCCAGAAGGCAGTAACTGCTTATTTTTCAAGTAAGCAGTTACTGCCGTTTGGCTTTGCAGAGCAGTCAACTCTTGCTCTTATGACTAAGTCTGGGAAATACTAGTATCATCTCAACTCCGAACTTTACTATGTCGCTGTATATTGCCATGATTGTGCAGGGGGGGGGGGGGGGGGGGGCGACGTACATGTAAGGAACACTCACTCTTCATGACAGTATATAATGTTGATAGTGGGTGACCGTATGATTATATTAGCTACTACATAACCTCCTTGCTATTACCCAGCAAGCATGAGACGTTGAACCAATGATGGCTTAAGGTTGGCCAAGCGTCGCAGACGATGGGCCAACCTTAAGCCATCATTGGTTCAATGTCTCGTGTTTGCTGGCTAGTCGCAGCCGTCGACTTACCTTATCCCAGCATTTTGTGTCCCCAACTTTGTAATTTAGTATCTTCTTGTGGACGTAGGTAGTCCTTTTGGGTCAATATTCCTCACTTTATATCACTATTCCAGATGTCTTTCTGGTGGTATATCCAAGGACTCTATAAGGATCCGAGGCGGGTGTTAGCGCACGTGAGGTACAGCTAATTCTCGGTACAAGTACACTTTGTTTCACCTCTCAGTCTGAGGTCTACACTCACACTGCGGAAATCAAGAGCAACCCTGGTGTATTAACGCTGACAAACACAGCGTGTAAGTGCCAGCCAATCGCAGCGCTCGTCTCATCCCCCCCCTCTTCTCCGCACCTGTCGGACCGCCCGTGTCTGGCACGCCCCCTGCTGGCGGCGCGAGACCTTTCCGCGATCGTAACATCTCATTCTGCCGCGAGGGCAACACTGGAACGCGGCTGAAATTGGGCAAAAAACTCATATATTATTGAGTACAGTTACTGACTCATTAGATTGTTTAAAAGGCTCATTTTGTTTTGCTGTATATGTATCGTGTAGCATGAAAGTACTTAATATTTCTATTTTTATTATTATTTTCCTGACCGTGATAAATCGACGAAAAAATAATGTGGACGAGTTCTATTTCAAAGACAATTTAACTTCACACTCACACTCAGAATTTAGATGTACGTATAATTTTCTATGAGATTCTACTGAATAATTGGATTTTGCGCGATTTTTTAATACATTTAAATGGGAAGGCTGAGCCATCTAGGCCTAGGCAAATCGAGTTTGGACATATCAACAGATCCTAAATGGACACAGAAATACCTTTATATGATATATCACACAACTCTGTAGCGTGATCAGCTCTGAAAATATGACTCCGCAAACTCAGAGAAATATGAAATCTGAAATTGCGTCATTTTGGTAAAATGACCTTTGAAGTTTAAAAATGCAATGTGTACATTTTTTGAAAAGGAAACACATTTGGATTAAAATTAAATAAATAAAATTAATATTCATTTCGACCTATTTTTGTAATAATAAACGTATGGTGCTAACATGTTGTAAGCTTTAAAAGTATATGCCAGAGGTTTTTATCGTCAGGATTTTTACACTGTGTCAAATAGAAAAAAATATATAAAAGATCACATTATAAGGTGTCTTGTCAAGGTTAAACAATTTCGAAAATCCGAGAAAAACTCGGATTAATCAGACCACACCCACCCACCACCCTATCCAATTTTTATTTTTTTTGAAAACATTTGGAAACATGAAAACAACACAAAAACACATAAAAACACAACATTTCCAAAACAGAAAAATCCGAGTTTGGGCTTGACCCACCCACCCACTTCCGAGTTTTTCTCGGATTTTTGGGATTTTTTTAACTTGACAAAACCCCTAAATGAAAGAAAAAATATAATAACAATTTAATAAAATATTGTTGTTCAGCATGTACATCCATTTCCATGTCACACAATTTTAGGATATAACTTTGTTTAATAAAACATATTAGAACTGACATCTGCAGAATTCGGCTCAATAAATCTCCATACTGCTGTCAAAGCCCATAGTGCATCTAAGTGCCCTTTGTCTTTGCAAATCCCTATATTGTCACTTTGTTTTAACAACGTGACAGCAAAGTTATTACCAGACACCGCCCACTTTAAATTACAAAATTGGAGTGGGAATATATAGGTCTAAATATCATGTACACAATCATAAGACTAGTATGCAACATCATTATGAATATTTCGTTGTGCTAATTAGAATGTCAAATACAGGTGACCAACACATTTACTTAGCTTGCCATCCAGAATAAAAAAAAATCAACCCCTTAATCACCCAACTTATTTAATTGTAATTTTCATTCACTTCAAGTGAGGGGAAATTATTCAGATTTACCAAAGAGGTGGTCAATGTTTTTGGATTCTTATTCATTGATGTCACGTTTTAGCTTTGGTATGTTAAAGAGATGGTATTTATCGTGTTTATAAAAAAAAATATGATCAGATAATCGAGACCAGTGGTTAAAGGGATAATTGACCCTTACAGCGCGGGGGCCGATTTTAGACGTCAGAATCTGACGTTTGTAGATGTCAGATTCTGACGACAAAAGTCAATCACCGCGCTGTATGTGTAAACATATTTATAATTGCCTGAGACCCATAACATATGTATTCAAATGAATCACAAAGAGCTAAATAAGATATTTATAATGATTTCAAATTGAAAGAAAACCATTTGATCTCCATGATTTTACAAAAATAACTCAGTGCTTTATGGGTTAAACTGTGATAAGATGTTAAATACAATAGCAAACACAAAACAAAACACAATCACAATAATAATTATGTTGATGCCCATCAGCTTCATACAGCATGTACTTGCAGGGTGACACCGAAATTACATTTAATAATCTATACATGACTGTCAAACGCTTATTGGTATCATTTACTCAAAAACGTCACTAAGCTTTGCAGGCCGGGGTGAAATGCAAGCGTCTTCAATCATATTAGTGAAGGCAATAGTTTGACTATGTTAGTTTTTTGTTGGAACACTAATCCAACACAAACCAAAAACTGGTTCTGGTTTAGATGCTCTGTTCTAAGCTGAGAAGAAAAACAAGATATTTTTCATTATAACGGGAACTATAAATTGGATGGCATCATGCACAAGTGGTCTAACCCACATTTTGACGATTTTGAGAGAAAAATCGCTCTGCAACATGAAGTACAGGATAAAACGAATAAATACAAATTAACACAAAAAGGTAACAAAATCAGTGACCAAATGGTCTAACCCTGAATGTGAAACTCGTATATTGATCAAGTTGTTGCTATCAAAAACATATATTTTCATTGTTTTTTTTAATTTTTAATGTGGGTTAGCCCACTTGTGCATGATGCCATCCAATTGCGATAAAAAACACAACTTCAATAACATCATAAAAAAAATATTAGGGCACTAAAATTATCAAAATGGTACTGCAAATCACCCATCTCCTTTTCGAATTCTTCTCCAGTGTTGCGAAGAACATCCGATGGATTATTTAGCTCCTTGACAGGGAGAGGGTGTGTCTGTCACTTTGTATAGTGAGAGATATAAACCCTTCCAGTTCTAACGGTCACGTATTATCAATGATAATTTATTTGCGAGGAGGTCACATGCCAAATATCACGCCTCAGCGACCAAACCAGCATAAACAAAAAACATTTTTACAACGTTGGCCCAACGTCTTCGACGTTGGTCCAACATTGTTTAAATGTTAAACAAATGTGTTGTGTCTCTCGTTTCAGCAAAGTAAAAAAAACAGCAGCTGCTTACTTGAGAAGTAAGCAGTTACTGACTTTTGGCTTTCCATCACAGAGCAGGGGGGTGAGCCACAGGTTAGCCGAACAATGGGCGGTAATGATACTCAGTGGTCAAGGTTATGGTCGTGGTCACTGTGGCACGTGGTAGTTAGCCTGGTCAGTGGTCACTACTTACTGACCATGTGACATGCACGCTTGTCTCATTGAAACACATGGTTACGCGCGGTTTCCAATAACGGTCTGTCTCATTGATGACGTTATGTAATGATAACGTTTATTGGTTTATTACAGGCAGCTCCAACAGTTATGTAAAACCGTTTTATCAAAATCGGTGCATTTAAATTTGACTACACCAACCATTAGGTCAGTATTTTCGTACAAGCTACGATATATCGTAACTTGTATGAGAATACGGGCCCAGGAAATTAACGTTTCCTATGTAATGGAGCTCGTACCAGTCTTTGAATATAATGACAGAAAGAAACAATGATATGCATAAAAATAAAACCATTATATATGTAGGCGAGCGGTGGACAGGATGTAGTGCGTATTTGAATAGTGTACTTAAAACATAACGTTTTATGTGACATGAAACATGAGCAAAGACACAATCATGATATAACATTATTTTTCCAGATATAATTTATTTTAAACAAGCATATTGCCACGTAACATTTTGGACTATGTATTTGCGCCAATCGAACCCTTTTTCGTGGTTTTCTTCAACGGAGATAATTGGTTCAAACTGACAAATTCTTGTGTGTGAAAAACATTTATACTGATAATCTAGTAGCCTTATACATGAGCTATCAATCATAGTTAGTGTTTCAACCAATAAAAGGGGTCAGTTCACTGAGTCCGGTTTGCTAAGGTGTCCCTTATTTATTTATTTTTTATTTATTGAATCGTTGGACAATTATGTCAAGTAAATATTGGAAAACAGAAAAAAGTAAAGGCACATGCACGCCAGTAGAATTACACTTAACGTTTTAAGATATTTATATAAATTATGCGATCGCGAAATATGCAGATGATTAACGGATGACTCAACTAACTCAACGCCAGAGGCCAACACGCAGCTTGGTGTAAACACGTATACGTAAGTACAGATCTATCGATACATCAAAGGATTACGTACGCATTTGTGTGTACGTATTCATCGTCAAATCACCATACACAACAACCTTTATATAGAGATCTTGCCCAAAACACACATTTACCTAGCAGTAATCGGTTCATGTCAATCAAACGGAAGGTTCTTGATGGCCACGTTTGAAGATTTCGCCTAAATATTTTCACAACGCATCTGCTTGGGTGGGCAATGCATGGCGGCAGCGGTCCTCCAGTTGTGACAAGGGAAATCTAGCATTATGCATGCTAGAGGCGCATTATGAGGCCCAAATCACATATTTTCGGAACCATTTACGCTATTCAGATTCAAGTGAACTGTTTTATATTTTAATATATTTTTTCTTAATTCTGAAAACTAAATCTATTTCCATTTGCATCAAAGATATATCAGCTTGTGTATTGATAAATATAAATAATGCATGTTTATGATATTTTCCCTGTTACGTTGTACAATTTGACGGGAAAAGACAATAATATTATAAACATTATAATATATATGTACATAATTTATGAGATGTCCAAAAAGAGGCAGGTGAATTATTTTAAATCGCTTTTTAACTACAAAATTACATTGAAAACAAATTACATCAATCTAGTGCTTTTTACTGGATTTAAATATAAAATAAATATAAAACAGATGAAACATTTAGTATAATTTGCAGGTTAAAAAAATGAGCCTCTAAGAGGAAACAACACAGAGACGCTCATACTTTCAAAAATATTTTCTTAAATACCCATCAGCATTCAAATTTAGAAGCGTAATGAATGGTCAAACGACATACGAAATTTAGCGAGGGTTACATCGATTAATTCAGAAAAATGTGAAACGAAAAACTGTAAGCTATAATCTGTGTGATATTGTATGTTCTGTGTTGTACATTTAACTGTCATGTTTCTTGTATTCCTTCCTCTGAGGCTTAACCCTTTAAACGCTGAAGTATTGTTGTATAAACCATGAAGACTACAAGTTTTTGTCAGTTTAAAATCATCTTAAATCTCGTTTTTCATTTTTATTAGCAAATAATGTTTATATACCAGATTTTAAACATGTCATCCACTGATAAAACGTGACACCAATCAGCAATATTTCAAAATCGCAGACCTCCATTTTGTCAAATCTTATTAACTAGTGAAAAAACAGGCATTATCTACATGAATTATCTGATTATCTACGACCAACTATTCCATTAAATATCATTGTATGAAGCTGTCTAAGAAACATAAACAATTACACGGGTCTAGCAAGAAAGGGGTTGACGTCCTACACTCAGAAGGCGCTGTGATTACCCCGTGTATAAATGTCACATAAATATTATTAAAGCGTCGGGGGGGGGGGGGGGGGGTATGTAGCGGCAGGAGTCCCCTAGCGATAGGATGAATAACTATACGTTATAATGTTGTTTTTGTTTAACCCTTCAGGTCTTAGAGGTTAGCAGCAAATTCGTTATATTGGAGTTTCAGATGTATGCTGGGATAGTAAATAATAGGTACATGCAGTTTAATCTATTATAAAACTACAGTCATTTCAATGTCTATTTCTAAGGAAGGAGTAAGTTTCATGCGTGTTTTATCGATTTTAATATTTTATTTTCTGTAAGTTTGCCGTTATCCGCTAACTGGTTTGTCACCTCTATGCACTAAATGCCATGTCCGAATTATTTAAACTTGCACGTTATTTAAAAAGATCTAAACACTGACAATCTGTCCATTAAATGACCCTCTATCCTCAACATAAGGTCCCGTCAAAACACTAAATATTTGTATAACATTTATACAAAGTTGGCCCAACGTCTTCGACGTTGGGTCAACTTTGTATAAATGTTATACAACTGTTTTTTTTTGCTGGCGTAGATGTGAATAAAAGAAAATAAAGTTACAGAACCGCAAGGGTGCCGGATCAATCTGCATACAAATGAGTTACCCCCTGGCGAATATAAACACAATTAATTCCTGTATTGTGCTGGCTTCACTTGCGTGCTCACGTAATGTTTGTCAGGTGTTATAACTAAATCTGGTACCAGGGGTCCAGGCCAGAGAAAGAGGGGTACATGGACTAAGACAGGACCCTTTGAAAACTAGAATTATTAAGTGTAAGAATTTTTTTCTCAAGCCATTCAACAGTAAATTAATATATTAGTTTGATAAAACTTGGAAAGTCACTATAATTTTATATGTAATTTTGCTGATGTCAATCGACATCAGTGGAGATATTCAGTGGAAATTTGAATGACTTTCACAATTTCTGTACCATAATTGTGTTAGTTATATACTTTGAAACGTCCTACATTTTTCTAAATTTCTTGATTTTCTAATGCTAATTTATAATGTCATCACAGTCAGGTAATCGGCTAAATCTCGCATTACTCGTTATCCTTATAAGACGATGACCTCAACGACAACAGTGCAATGATATATTCATAAACACTATAAATAAATGTACTGTGGCAATAATCAACTATTCACCCTTTGCGATATGATATGAAACAAAAATATAGGTCAAAATATGAATTTAATGAACGCGATGCCATTTCCAACTGTTTCATTATTTATCCTTAAAAGCCGAGTTATGTAATTGCAAATTTACCCACTTCAAGTCTCGCTCGTGCAATTCAGAACTTATCTTGTCAAATCAGAGAGTAATACTCGCTCCTGACGTTTAAAGGGTTGGCTGATGGTGTACAGTGAGTTTTGTCAGCTGACATGCACTTCTTTGCCATTATAACTGTCACTTATCTTAATCAAAACTAATTAACTCTGGGGTAATGTGCGATGATACCTCACTAGTATCATGCATGATTGACTAAAAAAACCGGGACACAGCGCTCGAATCTCACTTCTGCCAATCTTCTTCGTTTTGTGCACATATTTTCTGTCACACTGTATGGGATAATAAAATTACAAAAGAAAACATAACTACTCCACACCGTGCAAAAAAATATATATAAATAAATGTGACCCGCCATGTGACAAGGTAAATCCCTGCGGAATTGTTGTAATTTTTTTTGACGTCAAATAAATTTAAATTTTAATGATTACATAACTAAAATAAAAAATATCTTATAAAATCTAAAGTAATACAGTTTTAGAAAAATCAGTTTATCAAACAAGAGGGACACCGCTTTCAAATCTACTGATCAAATACATTTTGAAATTTTTGACTTCACTGTCCTTTTCGTGTCTCGGGTCACAAATAAATAACCACTCACAACTGATATTTTTAAACGATCAAAATTGTTTGTATTGCTCAACACACAGGAGACGTTAAGCCAATTTTGTTTCAATGTTGTTTCGGTGACGGGCCAGCGTCTATGACGCTGGCCCAGCATTAAAACAATATTGAATCAAAGTATCGGAGTTGTTGGGTGCTAAGTTTGGCGTAAGAATGCATTTTTTTATTGAGCATAATATACTTACAAGGAAAATAAAAGGTGTACTCTGGGAGGACAAGTGTGGCCGTTACACCACATCTTTAAACACAAACAACCATATGTCACCGTGCGTTTTGTTAACCTGATTAACATTCAGCAATATTAACCCTCTACGTCCCATTCCTAAATATTCCACACCTGAAAATGATCAAGTGTTGCTTTACAACGCTTGGAAGTTAATTATAGATGGTTCTAATTAAATAGATAGTTACTGAAAGACAATTACAATTTTTAATTATTTATTTTAAATTATAATTAATATTGTGTATTATAGGCTTGTTATTAAATGTATGAAGCTATAAATAAGCACGTCGTTTCATGTAAGATTTCCGCATATTGCATATTTTTTATTATAAATTTAAATATTTTATATAATTCCAGGACTCCGTTACGTATACTGTGACATGTCACGGAGTCTGTCAATTACTGTGCGGAGATAAAAGTAGATAAAATGACAGCTAGTTCCAGAGAGATAAGACAACAAAAATGATCAACCCTTTGGTCGACAAGTGGCGCATGAATAGCTACATTCACCTAAAGTTGTGGATCGCGATCAACAACTTCAGGTGAGTGAAAATTATTTATGATTCTCAAAACGGAGGTACATCATTTTTAAAATCGTGCTGAACGAAAATACGTTCCAGCGTCAAAAGGTGTTTTAAAATGGTAATAAAAATTATGTCTTGGTTAGAGGTCAAAGGGTTAATAGAGATGTCACCTCGTGTTTTGTTCTCTATAATAACATCAGCTACTTAACTCACTTAGCCATCAACTCTTTGACTGCTAGAGCAATTTATATAGAATTCCATTATTATATAGCCAGTGATATAGCCATGCAGTGACAGCCAGGGAGTTAACATCACCTTTATCAATATGTACTTGAAATACTTAAAAAACCTGTAATATAAACATAATATGATGTAGGTGGCATCCATGCTAGCGACCATTGCTTGGTCTTAGTGGAGGTCTCTTGGTCAACAAAAAATTACACCACTGCTTATATATTACGATGTACATGTACTTACTCTCTTTGATCAAATAAATGAATCTGAATCTGAATCTATAATAAGTGCAGGAGGTATATTCATGTACAGTTATAATCATATAAGCATATGGTATACTGTATATTATGTATTACTGTATATTTTCTTGATTAATCTTATGTGTGCCTTAGCATGTATATTTACTTGATTATTCTTATGTTTGCTTTAGCATGGGATTGACTCTATGTATATATCGTCGGGTGTATGCTATAAAGGGTTATAAAGGGTTATGTAATAAAAATATAGTTTTGACATATTGACTGTTAAACATAAAGTAGTATATTCTAAAATTACCTCACTAAAAATGCACAAAACTCCCCCAAACTTCACACAATGCTAACGAATCATGTTTTATTGAAGAAAAGGATGTTTTAAGGGGTGAAAAGTAAATAACTTAGCTCTGTATTACAATAGTATATGCTGACCTTTTATAGCATGGTGTGATGACGGAAATGTAACATAAATGATAATGCTTATAAAAGGATATAAGTATAACCCTTTCAGCATAATCTGTTGAGCACAGGAATATGATATTATTGTCATTGTAGAAAGTGACATGATGCATTGTCGTTTTATACTACGAGATGGTATCATCTATTAATAAAAGGAATGCTTTATGCTAGAAAGTGTTTCATTGACTAAGTGCTAGAAAAGGACATATTTAAGAAATGACCCTTTCTACAGTTATATTACATGACCACATCACCTAATTAACGAAGCCATTTGCGACTTAATCTTACTTTATCTATAAGGCGCCATTAAACTTAACCTCTTTTAGCATGAGCATTTTCTCTTATAACAAACACTAAACGGATATCACGTACAAAGGGATAATTAACACAACAAACTAAATAAATGTGACAATAAAGGCTCATTTAAAATCACTTTTTCACTAATTTATAAGAACAAAGGGAGTTTTACAATTTCAGGAAATGATTATTGTACAGTCGTCTGTAATATGATACAAAAAAGTGATTTTCATAAAATTAGTTATCTGACCCTTTATAGCATACACCCGACGAATTATGTTATTTAAATGTTTGCTGCATCTATATGCTGCCATGCAAAGCCAATGGATAAAAAGACCTGATTTTGGTTAATACCCACGTGTTTTTATATTTAAGAAAGATCCAGAATATTATCATTTTGATAGATTTTGTCTCTTTCTGCTTAACTAATTCTCTATAAAAATGTACAAAGGATTTTATGCGACATTTGTGTTCAAATGGTTAAGGTAACAGCGTAACCGCGAAATCGGAAAATGATTCATTTTTAACCCGGTCACTACTTATTCGTCAGTCATATATGCTTAACACAAAATTAAACGTAACACTGACTTGTGGAAATATACTGGTAAACGTATTGAATGGGTATTAAAAAGCAAAAGCAAATAATTTTACTGCTCACTCATAAATTACTAAAATGAGAAGTCTATCCTCAAGTCGTTTTATTGTGTATAACTTCGGACACTATCCATCAATCCATCCGTATGGAAGCCAACAAAACGGCCACAATAAATTAATATTCCCTAAGGAGGCCACCATTCAATATCCAGGAGGGGGCTAGAGTTTTTTGTCGCGGGCAAATTATTTATTTCAACCGGGCTCGGCGGCGCGCTGAAAATTTCACATTTTATTACATGTTTATATGGAACAGTTATTGAAGTAAATTATTTATTTCACGCAAAGTCCGCCCGAAATTATTTATTTAAAAAACGCCAGCCCCCCCCCCCGGAAATCAAATGGTGGCCCCCTAAATCGCTAGTACCACCACACTCGTAGGGAAAATTGTGTCCGAGATATTAAGTCAAGTCAAATCAAGTCAAATTCATTTGCTTCACAAACTTTTATTAACTTGAGCTGATCTTATGGTCACCATTTGCATGTCGTGCTGCCGAACAGCAACATACACCACCCAGCGAACGAGAGACTCTGAGCCAATGTTGTTTTAATGTTGGTCCATCGTCTGGGACGCTGTCCCAACATTAAAACAAAATTGTCTCAACATCTCGTGTTTGCTGGGCAATGGCGCGCGCACAATTAACCCTTTATACGTCGCTCCCGATTATATTCGTGTTTTCTTTTTGATTTGTATTAGCTCATTTAATACCAGCTTCTGAACATTGTTCAAGATGAAACGTGACATAATAAAACACATGATAAAAGAATCATGTAAACATCTTTATTTTTACGGTTAATTTATTGTGATCACGAAGACACAAATACATCAGTTAATTACTCTACTTTTTATCAATTTTTAGTTATATGAATTATAATGAAGTAACGCTTAATTATTTTTAGTGGCGGAAAAATTTGACACCTTGCCTGCGAGATTGCATACAGTAATTAATGTATTGTCCAATTCTGATCTAATGATTGGTCCACCGTCTATGACGCCGGCCCAGCATTAAGCCAGCATTGGCCTATAGAGTTATCGCTGGAGTGATCAGATTACGGCATGATTGCCTGTCAAAGCCTGCATTGCCTGCTCCATAGACATAAAATAAAGTAACTGTTTACTTCTTAGTCAAGCAGCTACTGCCTTTTAATTGTGTAGACAATCGCAAAGCGCAGTAACTGCTTACTTTCTCATCTTCCCTTTAGCAAGTCTAGGTTTCTCGAGGCCGCAGGTCTGCGGCCCCGAGAAATCTAGCCTTGTTAAAGGGCACATGTACTGTATCAGCTTTGCAGACAAATCTAAAAAAGCAAGTAAGCTTCTATTTAGTTTTGCAGAGTAGGACACCACACCTGACGAATCATTGACATTTGACACTTATCTCATTAATCATAGTTTGTCACCACAAGTGTTCATATGAGGCGCTGAGTACCTGACCCCCCGCGACGACACAGCTCATAATAGATTCCCTACCACAACAAACCGTGTAATCATTGGTCATAAGGGGCAGTCTCAAGTTTCCCTGTTATTTCACATACGCCGCAGCCTAGCAGGGATCCTTCTGGTTACATACCTGTGGAATGCAATTTGCTTATTTCCATTGGAATATTTTTTTTTTGAGATACTAAGATATAATTTGAATTCAGTACAAATTACAGTATTCAGGTAATTTTTATGACTGCATGATGGTGGAATAGCGAAACAAAAAACGAAAAATTAAAGTAAAAAATAGCAAACATATGCTATTAACTTTTAACAGCTATTTGAAGAAATGCAACGGAAGTGGTTGGAATTATCACCTAATGAATATAAATTTATTAAACACAATTACATATTAATGTTAAAAAAGTGCTAACATTATTTGTGAATATTCGATGTCTAATTGTTTTGAAAGGAACAAACATAGACATTATTAATCATAATCACTTTCAATGATTTTTAACGAGGAAATAATGATTGTATTTCCAAAGAATCATTTTAGAACATAATACATGATGTAATAACATACGCTCTACCAATGTGTTGACATTTTCGTCCCTAAGTCATTTAATTCAAATTCTCGTCCACGGAATTTGTGTCTCGCTACCACAAGTGGACGAAAATATAATATTTGTTTAATTTGAAACCAAACATTTGGAAATGTTTTTCGTTCGCAGTAACCCTGTGATATGATCTGCTAATTGAAAACGATAAAAGCAGTTATTAGCGGGCAAAAGGCTACCCCTTACAGCACGGGAATCGACGTTAGATGTGAAGACAAGACAAGACAAGAAGTTTATTCTGGGGTTTTACAAAAAAATCAGAATCTTACGTCTGTATAAAGTCGATCCCCTCACCGTGAGAACTAAAAAAAAAGTGGCCGTAAACCTATAACATAGGTATTAAAATGAAGCGGAAGGAGATAACTAAGACATTTTTTCAAATTGAAAAAAAAATCTAAATGTTCTCCATATTGTATACAAGACAAATTCAGCGGGCACGGGTTAATAATTATCAGTAGTTTTTAATTAGTCTCGGAGTTTCCCAGCTTGATGTCTTTGTGACGACGATGGAGACGCCCTCTGCCGGTGAATGATGATAAGCCCCGTGCAGCGAAAGTGTCGCCACCAGGTGACTCTTAGTTATTACAGGACATTGTTCAACACCTCTCAGCGAATGATCAAGTATCAAATGTCTATTCTCAACGAGATATCATCTGATAATTCTGCCGTGCGAAGGCAAACAACAGTAACTGCTTACTGAAAAAGTAAGCAGTTATTGCTGTTCGCCTTTCTATGACAGACATATATGTTGAGTGTCGCTGTTATTTCCAATAAAATGTCTTAGTCGATATTTTTGATATACTCTCTCATAAAGTTTTTTTCATATTTTAAGCGTAATATATTGGGACAATAATCAAGATAGCGGCTAATTTTACATGTGTGATTTGTTTCACTAGGTGGGAGATTTGCATAAATACAACAACCGCAAAACAACATTTAAATTTAATTTGATTACGAACAATAAAAATCAAACGCTGACCATTATTCTTGCTATAGCTCGTGTGAATAATGTCTTCACATCTCTAGCTCGAAATCGCTGATAACAGTATTTTTGCGCTTGGATATACCCTTGAAACGCTAAATTAAAAACATATGGATAATTTTCACCCACTTGAAGTTGTGTCTCGCTAGCGAGACACAACTTCAAGTGGGTGAAAATTACCCAGATTTTCTAATTTGGGACTAACCATTTGCAAATCTAGATGTGTAAACATTCATTTCATTTCCAATAACTGTGATTTACCCTACTAATCAAACATATTTACAGCCAACTATAATCGTCATCAGTGGTATAAGGGTTAAAGGGGATAACAAATAAATATGTTATATATATATTTTTTAAAGTTGTAGATATCTAAGCTGTTACATGACACAGGGGCTCTTGAGGTGTGATGACAGCCCCTCAGCCTGTTATTACACCTTGTACACTGATCACAGAGAACAGGCTTGGTGTTCTCAACACAGGAAGTACTGACAGCGACCTCAAAACTCCACACCAACCCTTTCTATTCAAAGAGTACAATTTACATCATCAAACAGGTGCATGATTAACGCTTTAACAGCCGGTCCCGATTATTGTCCTTGTTTTTCATTTTCTAATTAGAAAATCAAACGCCAGTTGAACCTAAGGATGAAAAGTGACACGAATCAGCAATATTTCAAAATCGTTGACCTCCGTTTTGTCAAATCTGAACATTTGTTTGAAGTTATTTGAAGTTATTGTGTCAGCGAGACACAACTTCAAGTCAAATAACCTGGTGGTTAAATCAACATGAATAATTATTTGCTATTAATATATTTTTTCGATTATTTTTTTTTACTTTAAATAATACTTACCGGTGTGGGTGGAGGTAGCGAGACACAATTTGAAGTGAATGGAACCGTAATTATCAAAATTAGAACTTGGAGGGTTAATTACAAACATTACATAGCAAGGTGATGTGACAATACATCCTGACTAGAAAAGCGAGCTGTGTTTAGTGTGGTAATCTGTTTAAAGCTCTAGGCTAATTATAATCTGTTTTTGTTTCAGTAAGCAAGCTACCTGTGTCAATAATGTTTTTTTTTACTAGAAAATAAATAATGATATGCATACGAAAACGAGACAATATAATGGTGTAGCTCTAGATACGATTTTGTATATTGATTTTTATTCCAAATATGCTCTCAATGAGACGATGAAGGTAGGCCTATATGAAGGGTAGGCCCTAAGGTGTGATGTTTGTGGGACTTTCAACATGTTTAAAGATGAAAGTAGTGTAAAAATATGCACATTTCCCGTATGCTATCAACAATGTTCCAATTCAAACAGAACCTCTTAAATGACACTTAATACTGCTCCCCATCAACATAATCTACCCCGATAATAGGATACCGCGCTCATTTAACCCTTTCAGCGCGAGGACCGTCTTTATACGTCAGAATCGATTCTGACGTATAAAAACTGGCCCCGCACTGGAAGAATTAAAATATGTCTATCGGACATAGATCCATAACATAGGTATTCAAATGAATCAGAAAAAGCTAAATAAAACATTTAAGTTGACTTCAAATTGAATAAAAACCCTTTGTTTTCCATGTTTTTATTTTAATTAAATAATTCAACTCTGTGAGGGTTAAATGACGCCATATGGAGACAGATGCGCACCACGACCGGGATCTCACGCGATCTGGATCTGTACGCCGTGGGAATCCCTGTGGATCACCAGACAAGATCCCAGTCTCCCGGACCAGTCCCCGCGTCCCTCACCAGTCAATTACCATCGGCACGCCGCAACGTGGATCACAGCGCTGGTCCGCAAAGGCTAACAGTGGTAACTGCTTGCTTGAAAAGCAAGCAGTTACCGCTGTTTGCCTTGGCGTGGAAAAGCGGCCGTGAAATGCCCAGGAATTGCTTTATCTGATGTGGGTGGTTTGCGTGGAACGTGGTACCTGCCCGATGCAACGGGGTGCTGAAGGATGCTGCCGGGCAAATGCCGGTGGATCATCGCCGGCCCCTTGGTTAGGACAACGTCTGCAACGCTAGCCCAACCGCGTGCCAGAGATGACCCGAATCTGCTCAGAAAGTGCTGTCGAAGACTTTCTTGATAGCGCAAGATTATCTTCCTGGTCTATAAGCGATATTTATTCACTGAGCATTTGCGAATAGTTTGACAGATTATAAGCTCAAATTATTTTCTCCAGACTGCATCATGCATGGTAAGCCTCTATTATCAAGTGTAGGCGTACTGTAATGTGTTTTTGAATTGTTATTGTCATATAGCACAGAAATGTATAATATATACATCACTGTTTAGGCCTATGTGCAATTTCGAATGCAGGTGAAAGGTGATCATTATATTGGTAAGACAAATGCATAGAACAAAGTTACGTAAGTTTGGCTCGGTACAGGACCAGCGTCGTAGATAGTGGGACATCATCATCTCGACATCGTTGAGGCATACACACACACACACACATATATATATATATATATATATATATATATGTCGTGCAAAGCCAAAAGGCAGTAACTGCTTACTTTTCAAGTAAGCAGTTACTGCCTTTTGGCAGAGCAGAGCAGCTAGTATACATCCCTGTAAATACGATGCGTTTGCTGGGATGGCATAGGTGAATCAGGGTCATGCTGTTATGGCTGGTACATGTATGTCTGATGGGGATGAGGAGATGCTCGCGTGTGGTCATCTCCACATAGATGCTGACCACTGGGCAGTGCGAGACCCCCAGGCCAGGTACCGTAGTACATGTATATATAGATTGTAGATGAGGAGGCAGGTATGGGGTGCCAGCAGCTGTGTACTGCAAGGCCGAAAGGCAGTAGCTGCTCACTTGAAAAGTGTGCAGATAGTGCTCTTTGGCTTCTCAATGCAGTCTACACTAGGCGCATGCTCACTACATCCCTGCGGCTCAATACAATTTTGTTTGTTTCTATTTCTCGTCATTTGAAGCTGGAATTGCTAACGCAATTTCCAGCTTCAAATGACGGAAATATTCATAGTCATGAAAAAATAGACATCTCCAATGTTGGATTATTGGATTAACCAAAAACGTTTTTAAAATTTAGATATGTTTCTATTGATCTAAAGCATACTTGAAACCGTATAGGCCTATATATCGCAAGGGTTATTTGAGAAAAACTCACACACCGCATATCATCTATAATTAGAGCCCTAGCAACCAGAGTGTCATATGCCACTTTGCCAGGGGTTGATATGTATTATATTAACCCATGTAACCCATCAAACACTATCCATTCACACAATGTTAGTTCAATGCTGAACCAGCGTCGCAGGCGGTAGGCCAGAAGAACTTCTTAATATGGGAAACTCAGAAGAAAATAATATATTCTGTCATGCAAAGCCAAAAGGCAGTATCTGGTGACTTAAGAAGTAGGCAGCTACTGCATTTTGGCCTTGCAGAGCAGCATTTATATATCTAAGAGTAAAATTCATGACAATGGCTATCATTTTGGACAAACTTTCCAGTCCTCTCAGCCTATTTTTCGCCCTTCATAATATTTTTTTATATGATTTGCATGTTTATTTTCGTGGAAAATGAATCACCCCCATTTATTGTCGAATGTAAATGAAAATCAGCGCTATATAAATGATATGATTATGATTATTGATGGTGTATTTTAGGATTTACCTATTTACCTGCATTATGATTTACCTATTTTATAGTACTGGACTACTTGTTTTTTTGTGATACTGATGCTATACTGTACTGATACTTATACAATATCCATGCTCATTTAATTCAAACCACTTCACACGTGACACCATTTTACAGTACATTCTCCCCGGATCACTGCTGATATACATTGCACCAGCGATGCTGCTCCCACAAAGTTATTTGCTTATATTATAAGCCAATAAGTTTGAAGTAATGCCAATAAATCGCCCGCGCGACCCGTTATTAGCCTATCACTAACGGCTGATGTATTTACGGGTAGCGATGCCAATTTAAAAAAAAGGGAATATGGTGTACTTCCTGCCCCTAATGTCAAAGGGCATCTCCCCATCCACGGGGGGTAGAAAGCTCACCTGTGGTACCTCTTTACCCCGGGGGCGCTTCCAGCTAGGAGGAGACGTAGGCGCAGCGCCGGCTCAATGATTGCCCAGCGTCTGCGACGCTGGGCAATCATTAAACCGACGCTGTCTCAACCATGGTACACACCACGCTATGCCGCATTTTTCACCTGCCAGAACAATTTGTCAGTGATGGCGGCAGGGAGTGCGCCGGGCACAAGTGCCACTCAGCAAGTCGTAGCTCAGCCAAGTCACCCTGAAGTGCGCTAACTCTTGAACCAGATGTCTCGCCGCACGCGATGCTGGCCAGACGCAAAATTGAAGAGGAGACAAAGCAGCAGCGCAAAGACAAACAGCAGTAACTGCTTACTTTTCAAGTAAGCAGTTACTGCTGTTTGCCTATGTTGAGATGGAGTAAGCGTGAGATAGACGTATGGCAGAGAACTGGCATCCGAGCGTCTGGTCGTAAAATTAAGTTTCGCAACGGGAAAAAAACAGGCGGGATCTTTACACAGTGTGATATCTTGTTGCTGGCGTAAAAACTCCCACAAACTTTGATGTGGAGCAATTTATGAGGATCTGCTCGATGTTGAGCAGGCAGAAGATTTTGATTTATCGTTCAATGCTAGTCAGCTCAATGTCACCATGGAGATAGTAGAGCTTCTACTACCTCCCTGATGTAACAATGGACTTGAATGTTAACCCAGCGCTGATATATTTTTGTGTAAGCCATGAAGACCAAATTTTTTTTTCAATTTGAAATCATTTGAATACCTATGTTATGGTTCTACGGTCATTATAAGTTGGTGTACTCTTACAGTGCGGGGATCGACTTTTGTCGTCAGAATCTGACGTCTACACACGTCAGATTCCGACGTCTGAAGTCGATCCCTGCACTGTAAGGGTTAATCAATTTAGTTTATTCATAAATTAAAATCACCATTTTTTCAATAATTTAAAACAATATTAAAAAGCTCTCCTTCAACCCTTTCACTGACGGCCCCGACAATAGGGCCTATGTGTTTTATTTTTATTTTTTAATAGCCCATAAAAAACAGCTTTTGAACAAATGATTAAACGTGAAATCAATCAGCAAGATTTTGTCAAATCTGGATAATTTTTACCCACCTGAAGTTGTGAATTTCTTCAGCGAAACACAACATCATGTGGTTAAATAAAAATATATTCCACCCTCGCCAAATTGAAAAGCTTCAGTTCTAAGATAGGGCGATCAGTTATGGACCACTAGTCATTCAGCATGTATATTTAACCCTTCAACCCCCAAATTATTCAATTTGAATTTTCACCCACGTGAAGTTGTGTCTCGCTGACGCGATCCACAACTTCAAGTGAGTGAAAATTATTAAGATTTGACAAAATGGAAGTCAACTCTTTTCAAATCTTGCTGATTGATGTCACATTTTATATTTAACATATTTAAAATGTGTAACTTAATGTGCTAATAAAAAATGAAAACCCGAATATATGCGGCACCGGTGGTTAAAAGGTTAATTAAAATTAGGGTTGAGTGTCATATTCAGCCGATTTGTCTTAGTTTGACCAAGGATAGCCTACAGCAAACCACCCTTAGTTTGACACTACCACAGGACGTATCGCCATGAAAAAGCTTTAGTTTTCAAAATGTGCCGACTGGGTTGACCGAAACTTGTCTGGGTCTGTCGGAAAAAGGATATTAGTATCATTGTTTGAAAAAAATGACACTGGATTCTCAAACATATAATTATTGTGAAAAATATAGTTATTGTACTTTAGCTCTCTATATATATATATTGATTTAGAAATTCAAATGTATATTTTTTCTAGATCAATGCTGAAATCATGATCATTAACAATGTGATTAGCATATTAAAGGCTTCAACAGCAAATATGCAGATCTAATGTTGTTTTACTGCTGGGACAACGTCGCAGACGTTGGCCCAGCAGTAAAACAACATTAGATGAAGGCATTGTGTTTGCTTTATATCTGTCACTTATGGTCGCCCCTTTTTACATGGCTATTCGCCCACACACGTGGATCATAATAATCAGATCGTCATTAGCACCAGTCATTATAATCATCCTCGTCCATGGGGCCAAGTCACCCCTGATCACACGTGCTCGATCAATATATATAAGTGTGGAGTTAATTTATCCCGTTACCTGGTTACAAGAGGCTTTATTAACCCTTTAACCGCCGGTGCCGCATATATTCGGGTTTTTATTTTTTATTAGCACATTAACTACCACATTTTAAATATGTTAAAGATAAAATGTGACATCAACCAGCAAGATTTGAAAAGAGTTGACCTCCATTTTGTCAAATCTGAATAATTTTCACTCACTTGAAGTTGTGGATCGCGTCAGCGAGACACAATTTCAAGTGGGTGAAAATTCAAACTGAATAATTTGGCGGTTAAAGGGTTAATTTATCCCGTTACCTTACAGGTGGCTTAATGCAGGTGAAACACCACGCACTATACAACAGTGAAAAGTTTAGAATATTGATCCTTAACATTTTGAAAGTGGAAAAAAATAATCGAGCAGCTAATACAATTTTGCTTATTTCAATTGAAGTTGAAAAGTTTAACATTCGTTGAATTTTATATAGGAGTTCAAATAACTCGACATCCCTTTATTGACCACTGTTGACCTCAATATTACTGTCAGTGGATTTACATTGTTATTCCTTTGTTTGTTTGTTCATTCATTTTCTTCGGTCCGACATTTTAAATTAGTAGGCCCCTATACATCGAAAACATTTCACAACTGATAACATTTCAATCATTTATTTTGAATTCGTAGCATACTTTCTAATTGCAGCCACTTTTCAATAATAGCAACAAAATAAATACCCGGCTAAGCCAAGCTACTCACATTGCGATCTCATCAGGGTACAAAATAAATACATAATGTGTGAAACGTTACATTTTGTCCGATATTTAATCAAAATGATGATAAATCATTTCAACTTTTTAAAAATTATTGAACATTTATCCTGTCCCCTTGAAATTAAAGGGTCGTACTCACGACTTGACATAGTGGCAGATACGACCCAAAGAGACACTCGTCCAGCTATGTTATGCATCGCGTGACGTAACCTACAGATTGTGCCTGCGTGTAGTTGCGTGGTAACAACACGTCCCGTTACTCAACCTGTCGTTATTCCACCTGTCTCAAATAACCAAACGACAAGTGCACTGCCCTGCGAAGCCAAAAAGGCAGTAACTGCTTACTTGAAAAGTAAGCAGTTACTGCCTTTTGGCTTTGCACGACAAGGCCGTAGAAATTTATTCAGGCTGTAAATTCTGACACACAAGATGACACGTGCCATGATGGATAAGGATCTATATATTCCATGCAGGACATGACATATGGACATATAAATATGTCCACAGATGGCAAGCAGTCTTGCTGGCAATGCGGTCATATCACCTCTGTTGATCAAAGTTGTTGATACGTTGATAAGTCATGGCACAGTGGAAACAAAGTGACACTGCATGGGCAGAACCGGATGAGTTGCTCCATGCAAAAGCAAACAGTAGTAACTGCTTACTTTTCAATTAAATAGTTACTGCTGCTCGCCTTTGAATAACACACTTACATTTCATGTAGAACATATACATATTTTTAAGTAATTATTGACTGTGAACTTTCCAATCATAATAATATAGGTGCTGATAGACTACTGAAAAATGCAAAATATAAACATTAATTCAGCTAGGGAGTGTGGATTTACGGTGGCCCACAGATGGTACCAACATTAAAACAAGTCCAAAACCATATGTGCATGTTCATAAAACATTTATGCACGTTAGAAAACATTTAGCCTACGATTGAAACATTTATGCAAGTTCGGAAAACACTTGAAATGACGATTGTAAACACATATGCAAGTTCGACAAAAAAACATTTGTTTAAGTACGATTGAAAACATTTATGCAATTTCAGAAAACATTTTATATTCTTCCCTTTTCCGTTACTTCCTTCATTCATTTCTTTCTCTTTTCATATGTTCCTTTCTATCCCAACTCTCCTCAATTCTTTTCTGCCATCTTTCGATCCTTTCTTCCTTTCTTTCTTCCTCTATTCATCTACTCATTCTTTTTCTCATTGCATCAATCCTTCCTTTTCTTCTATCCACCCTTCCTTCCACCATTACTTCCTTCCTTCCTTCCTTCCTTCCTTCCTTCCTTCCTTCCTTCCTTCCTTCCTTCCTTCCTTCCTTCCTTCCTTCCTTCCTTCCTTCCTTCCTTCCTTCCTTCCTTCCTTCCTTCCTTCCTTCCTTCCTTCCTTCCTTCCTTCCTTCCTTCCTTCCTTCCTTCCTTCCTTCCTTCCTTCCTTCCTTCCTTTCTTCCTTCCTTCCTTCCTTCCTTCCTTCCTTCCTTCCTTCCTTCCTTCCTCTCTTCCCTCTTTCCTTCCTTCCTTCCTTCCTTCCTTCCTTCCTTCCTTCCTTCCTTCCTTCCTTCCTTCCTTCCTTCCTTCCTTCCTTCCTTCCTTCCTTCCTTCCTTCCTTCCTTCCTTCCTTCCTTCCTTCCTCCCTTCCTTCCTTCCTTCCTTCCTTCCTTCCTTCCTTCCTTCCTTCCTTCCTTCCTTCCTTCCTTCCTTCCTTCCTTCCTTCCTTCCTCCCTTCCTTCCTTCCTTCCTCTCTTCCCTCTTTCCTTCCTTCCTTCCTTCCTTCCTTCCTTCCTTCCTTCCTTCCTTCCTTCCTTCCTTCCTTCCTTCCTTCCTTCCTTCCTTCCTTCCTTCCTTCCTTCCTTCCTTCCTTCCTTCCTTCCTTCCTTCCTTCCTTCCTTCCTTCCTTCCTTCCTTCCTTCCTTCCTTCCTTCCTTCCTTCCTTCCTTCCTTCCTTCCTTCCTTCCTTCCTTCCTTCCTTCCTTCTTTTCTTATTTCTTTCCTTCCTTCCTTCCTTCCTTCCTTCCTTCCTTCCTTCCTTCCTTCCTTCCTTGAGTACAATTCCCCTAAGGACCTTCCTTCTTCAATTTCTTTCTTCGTCATTTTCCTTCCTTCCTTGAGTAATATTTTCCTTCTACATTTATACTTTCTCTCCTCTCTCTATTTCTTCCTCTATTTTCATACCTTCACTCCTCCCTCTTTGAATTTCTTTCCTCTCCATTCCTTCTTTATTATTTTCCTTCCTTCGTTCCTTCCTTATTCTGTTCCTATCTCCCTTCTTCACTAACACCCTCCATCTATCCCTCCACCTTTCCTTCTCTTTCTTTCTTTCTTCTCCCCCTGCTTTCCTTCCTTCCTTCACTCCCTCTCTCCCTCTATTATTCCCTTCATGCATCCATTCCTGTTCCTGCTCCTATCGTCCTTCCTTCTCTCCCTCTCTCCGTCTATTTCCCCTTCATGCATCCATTCCTGTCCCTGCTCCTATCGTCCTTCCTCTCTCCATATTTCTATCCTTCCATTATTTCCTTATTTCAATCCTTTTTTTTCAATTTTTTCAATTTTTTTCTTCCTCAATGTCTATTCCTTCATATTTCAGCGCTGTCAGGGTTAAAGTTGTTTTCTACATGTAAAGCACGTAAAGTATGTGAACTTGTCATATTACACTTGTGACACATTTTCAAAGTCTTCAATATTCGTCATTTTAGGCCTTTAAATTGCAAAATCTGCAAAAATATTATATTAGCAAGGAACCTCAATAGGGATTGAGGTTCCTTGATATTAGTGAATTGTTCAAATTTTACAATACAATTTATCTGCAAGACATGCGCAAGATTATGATCTCAGTTTTTTAGTCGTCGTGGCGGCCGTGCCACCAGAGAAAACGCAATACATCGAGCCGATGCCGGTTTAATGTTGGGCCAACGTCGCAGACGTGGCCCAACATTAAACCATCATTGGGCCAACTACTTTTGTCCCCTTGGGATCTGCTAATCCATCGAAATGAACAAGTAAGTGATTGGCACGATTGGAAACAAAGGGGCTGATCAATAGTTAATTAGGCCATGTCACACCTTTGTCAGCCGGGACACTGTGCTAATGATAGCCGCAGGGGGCGTGCAGGCATAGGGGAGTCAGGGGTGACATTAAGGTCATAGGGTATGACCCGTGTCACCTGATTATCAACCAATCATAATCCAGCTGTCACGCGACGATTTTGATTTTGCATGCATGCGTTCAAGCTGGGCTGAATTAAGAGACAGGCAGATATACTGACATATATATATATTGTGTTTTAGTGACAAAAATAATATGTCATTTCTGACTCATTATTTTGTCATGGCTATGAAATGTAATAATGTCCACAAAAACGGTGTACTTTATATTGAGCAAGTAAAACTCATATCTATTATGTTATCAGTGTTAGTATTCTACATCAACATTGTATTCTGTTATGAAATATATATTCTAATAAGAGTGGTTCAGCAAGTCACATGACGAGATAGGCCAATGAAGGCCTTCATTCACTTGATATTTAAATAATTATTCTACCGTACTGAATATTTGGATTACTGATAATAAATTGTTCACACTAGATATGACGCACACTTAAAAATCTAGCACAGATTAACGAATCAGCTACTTTAACTGTTTAACGTCAAAAAACCTTGTCATGTTTATAAGAAGCGCTATAGTACGAACTGTATGGAAAAAAAGTTCTTAGGCCTACTATTTTTATTTTCATTGATACAAGGAAAATATAAAAGACTTTATATTTCTTGATTGATACATACACATAGACTCCATCCATATCATGGACTAATATAATAAATTATTTTTATACATTGAATGCCATTTATTCTATGGATTTAATTGCATTCATTATTGTCTACGTACACAATACAATATACATCATTGTATGGGATAAATTGAATTAACTTGTTAAAGCGTTTAATTTTTTTGCAAAAACGATAGAGACCGAAGGTTTTTTAAATTTGAAATCATCATAAATGTCTTAGTTAGCTCTTTCCGCTTCATTTGAATACACATGTCGTGAGTCTACGACCATTGTAAATAGCTTAATTCTTTCAGTAGGGGGATCGACTTTAGACGTCAGAATCTGACGTCTTTAGACGTCAGATTCTGACCTCTACAGACGGTTCCCGCGCTAAAAAAGTTAATTCATCATTGGTCATTTACTTGAGATTACTGTAGCAACTGCACCAAATTAATACGGACAATTAAATGAAATAATAATGCATCACAGGGGTCAAAAGGTTGACGTCGGGGGATTACATCTTATGAGATAATTAGCAGGATCTCAGACAAGCTGATTTACCTGTGAACAATGGATGTTTGCTCCGCCATTACGAGCGGTTGTGGCTGACAAACTTAACATCAAAGGGGCAGGCGAGAAACTGTGTTAATTATTTATCCCTAATCACTTAGTGTGTTTCATGCACTTATCTTTGAGTGTTTAACTATTTATCGAAACAGATGAAAGTAGTGTTAGATTTTCCTCCAAGCAAATTTGTCATAACACAACACAGTTGAAGTAACAGCAAATACTATCAAAAATATCTGAGCATTTGTTGATTGAAGAAAATAGTAACATTAATTCAATTGAACTGTCACTGCGCATTAAATCAAGAAGTTAGAAACTTCAATTGCATATTAATATTATTTAATATCAGTAATTTCCACCCACTTAAAGTGGTAGGTTGTGGTAGCGAAACACAACTACAAGTATAGGTGAAAATTGTAATTATTTAAGTTAAGGCTTTGACGGTTAATTATTTATCCATAGTCACCTTGTGAATTTATCTCTGGGTGTTTAGCTATTTATCGAACCAGGGCAAAGCAGATCTTTCTCTTAGCAAATATATTTTAAATTTTGTGATTTTATTTTTCTTCTGTAAATATTTTAAAATACTTGCACATATCATACTGCATAATTATATGTATGACATTATATACCCTTATAATATTTGAAGTAACAGCAAATCTATGATATGTCTGCACATTTGTTGATTGAAAAAAAAGACACTGCGCATTAAAATCAGGAAGTTAGAAGCTTCAATTTCATATCACTATTAACCCTTTAAGCGCCGGTTCGGTTTCCAATTGAACAAATATGAGTATTTCTCACCTGCTTGAAAGTTGGTGGTCGCGGTACAACTTCAAGAGGGTGAAAATTTAAATCATTTAATTTAGCAGTTTACTCGGGTATAAAAAACTACTGTAGATCTGGTAATTTGCGCGGTTTTAATTTTCGCGAATTTCGCGAGGAGGACAATTTAAGAATATAAGAAGCTCGCAAAATTATCTCGCGAGAGTTTCAAAGTCACAATTTCGCGAAAATTTTAGCACGCGAAAATTACCAGATCGACAATAGTTTGTAAACGGTTGAAGCAGTACAATTAATTAATTTACACACCTACTTAATGTGTGATAATTGAAATACTTCCGCGCGTGTGACATAACAAAGGGTCCCGCTGTGAGACAAGCGGCTAATTATGACACAAATGGGCGCAGATCATTCTGACCATGCTAATTAGATTACAGTATGCCTGCACGTTTGTGGCACGTGTCTGCCATACAGCTTCAGTGTGTGTCATGGAGTAGTATGACGTCACGTAAAAATGCGCGGCATAATTGCGAAATACGATGTTGGTCCAGCATTGGATTGATATAATGAACGTTGGATCGAGTGTGGGTCACGGACTGTGACACTGGACTGGGGAGCACATGATTGTGCTGATGACAAGGTCACCTGGACAAGGCCTAAAATAAATCGTATTATGGTCACACGTTATCAGGTCGATAAATACTGTATACCGCTCAACTCTTAAAGCACTAAGATAATAGAATAAATGCGATTTAAATTTTCACTCACTTGAAGTTGTGTTTCGCTACCGCGATCCACAACTTTAAGTGGATGTAAATTACTCATATTTGTTTAATTTGAGACCACACATGTTCACATCTTTATGATTAAACATACATTCCTAATAACAGTGATTTAACCTGCTGATAAAACAGATTAACCCTTTAACCACCAAATTATTCAATCTGAATTTTCACCCACTTGATGTTGTGTCTCGCTGACGCGATCCACAACTTCAAGTGAGTGAAAATTATTCAGATTTGACAAAATGGAGGTCAACTGTTTTCAAATCTTGCTGATTGATGTCACATTTTATCTTTAACATGTTTAAAAGGTGGTACTTAATGTGCTAATAAAAAACGAAAACCCGAATATATGCGGCACCGGCGGTTAAAGGGTTAAAAACGACTACTGTCCCGCTGGGTTAACCATATAGAGCTCGAAAAGTCTTATCCAAATCTATGGCTCAACCAAGTATGGATGCAAGGTTGGAGGATGGGTCGCGACTGGAGAGATAATCCTCACTATACTGCTCTGCAAACCCAAGAGACAGTATCTTCTTAATTGTGAAGTAAGCAGATACTGCCTTTTGCCTTTGCACGACAGTATATTGCGTGTCCTCGTATTGTTTGCCCACCATACGATAGGTAAAATTAATATTTGCTCGGCCTGAGAATATAAAATGATCAATTAGTTACATGTAACTCATATTCATCTCTAAAAGTTTTTTTTCGCATGATTGTGTTTATCAGTTGACTGTGTGATGAATTGAAGGAATTGTATCGCACATACCAAGTGTGTACTAAACATGTACAAAGGATACAAAATAATAATTGTAATATATTTAGAAATACAACATTCAAAACAGTTAGTATAAACAAGGAATCTATAGGGATAGATTCCTTGGTATAAATTATGCGTGGTGTAGAATTAGCAAAGAACTTAGTAAACGGGACGACGTCAAAAAAATAACCCTTTTAGATGCACCAACCGCATATGTCTGCGTGCTACTTCAAAATTTATTTTCATTTTGGTAAATTGCTTTGTGCCATATACAAATACATATAACTACTTAATTAACCCTTTAACCGCCAAATTATGCAATTTAATTTTTCACCCACTTGAAGTTGTGTCTCGCTGGCGCGATCCACAACTTCCAAGTGAGTGAAAATTATTCAGATTTGACAAAATGGAGGTCAACTCTTTTCAAATCTGACTGGTTGATGTCACATTCTATCTTTAACATACTTAAAATGTGGTACTTAATGTGTTAATAAAAAATAAAAACCTGAATATATGCGGCACCGGCGGTTAAAGGGGTTAATAAGCAGACAGCAAGCATATTGTCAAGTTATAAGGCAGCTCAAGTTTGCCATTGTGCACTATTCTTGGCATACCAATTCATTTTTGTTTATACCATTACTTTTCTGGTTACAACAATCAGAAATTCTGAAAATCAGAATTAAAATGCTTAAATATAATAGTTGGCAAATATAAATATCAAAGTAAGAATATTTATGGTCGCATTTGTAGCATTAATCGTATTCAAAAGAGTTGGCTCAGATATTTAATAAGTAAAGACGAAGTACCAATTATTTCAGTATTGGTTGATAACATGGATAATGTGCAATTTATCCTGGATATATACACACACGTAACCCACACGTAACTAATAGCAATATTGTATTTTTTAATACAATGTCCATTACGTTCATATGTATAGTTATGCGCGCTTGGTGATATAATAATTGAAATGACATTTTTGTGACTATCAAAGGTCACTTTTTGATTAAAATACAAAATTTGTATGCGTTTAGTATTATATATAATGTATCTTTTATAGGGTTAAGTTGAAATATATATATTAATTATACGCAGCTACATATTATACGCCAAGATGCACTTCGTCCAGATGGGAATGAATCATCAATTTCTGGTTATACCAATTCATTTCTGGATATTCCAATTCATTTCTGGTTATAACAATACATTTCTGGTTATATCAATCAATTTCTGGCTTTGTCAAGATATTTCTAGTTATACCAAGCCATTTCTGGTTATGCCAATACATTTCTGGCTATGCCAAAACATTTCTGGTTATACCAAGCCATGTCTGGGTATACCGATCCATTTCTGATTTTACCAATACATTTCTGGTTATACCAATACATTTCTGGTTATACCAATCCATTTCTGGCTATGCCAATACATGGCTGGTTGTGCTAAGATATTTCTGGTTATACCAAGACATTTTTGGTTTTACCAATACATTTCTGGTTTTACCACTAGCGTGTCTCTAGGTTCCTTGGTTATAATTGAAGAATCACATGAGCAGTTGGATCGTTAGCTCCCTCCCCCTGACTGTAATTAACCTTTGAGCTACCGAATAACACACACGTACACCCATAAAAACTGATCGACTACTCAGCGAATCGTCGTCATACATGTCTATAATTCTGGCTAAGCGCGCACACACAAATTAGAATAAATCATGAAAATAATTTTCAATTATACATTAATTATCACTCACTTTGAGTTGTGGATTGCTTTCGCAATCCACAACTCAAAGTGAGTGATAATTGTACACTCCCCAGGTTTTAAAGGGTAAACTGAATGATAATATTGCTGTTCGATGTCCACGACTCCGATACGACTAACGAGGTGCGGTGTGACGGGGTGTTTAGTTTAGACAGTCCACCGTGACGGATCAGTTTATTTACACACCGTAAATTGAGTCGGGAGAAAGACGGTACCGGTGGGAGGAGAGGGTGTCATCTGTCATTCAGATGATCAACCCTTTGAGTTCTGAAGTTGACTCCTTGAAAATGATGCCTGCTTTTGCTTGCTTTGTGAATATCTGATTACTTACATGTCAAACTCGAGCGCGGTGTTTGTTTCGGGAAATTGATAAAACTATATTGCTTATGTTTTTAAGCGCACAATCATTTTTAATTCAGATACAAATTCATGGTTATAGTGCAGCTACCGCAATTTAAAAATTAAGGTAATCGTAACAACTGCTGATTATATTTATAACCTGGTTGATCACTGTTCTCTAAAACTCAAAATGAATAAACCTTCACTTGATATTATAATATCAGTAAAAATATTTGTAAATATCTGTATTGAGATACGTGTGTGGTTCCACGAAAAATAATTAATTAAAATATCTGATTGTATGATGAAAATGATGAAAATGAAATCCATAGAATCACTTGCCCCACCCCATCACCATGGGCTTTTACTTCATTAACCCTTGTCCTGCTAAATTAATTTCTTTAAATTTTCACCCACTTGAAGTTGCGTCTCGCTACCGCGACCCACAACTTCAAGTTGGTGAAAATTACCCATATATATGTGTTTGATGTTTAGACACATAATTCATTTCAAATAGAAGAGGGGCTCTAGATCCGGATTAGTTAACCTTTTAACCCCTTAACCACCAGCAACAATTATATTAGTTTTTTTTACATTTCTAATTAGCACATTACCCGTTAGCTTTTATACATGTTGAAGATAAAACGTGACACCAATCAGCAAGATTTGCAAACAGTAGACCTCATTTTGTCAAATCTTTATATTTTTCACTCACTTGAAGTTGGGGATCGCGTCAGCGAGACACAACTTCAAGTGGGTGAAAAATCAAATTGAAAAAACAATGGGCGGCTAAAGGGTTAACCGCCTATCTATGTAATTGGAATTCTCACACACTTATTCAGATTTGACAAAATGGAGGTGAATCATTTCTGAAATTTTGTTCACCAATGTCACCTTTTGTAGTTAACATGACATGTTCAAAAGCTGCTATTTAATGCTTGGATCCTTCAAAACATTGATTAAAACTGAACTTTTTGTGAAAGCATTTTATAAACAATAGACAGCGCAGTGAATGGACTGACCAAATACCAGCGCTATAGAAGTTTCATTATTATTATTATTATTATTATTATTATTATTACTAATAATTTTTAGTTTTAAATAATTATATAAACGAGACCAGCGGTTATAGGGTCAATTATAAGCATACATATAGCAACAGTTCCCAGGATTTTTGTTCTAATAAATCTGAGTCATATAATCATTAAAACCTGTTTCGTACATTATCATGATCTTGTCTCCTCCTGTTTCGAAATCCACTTGGGAACCCATTTTGATGATGTCGACGGATCCATATTACAAATTTGCTCATTTGTAAGGTAAGCGAATAGTGCCTTTTGGCTTCGCACGGCAATGTTCAGCTCTGCTTTTTGGCTTTGCACGGCAGTATATTCCAGGCATGTTGTCGGGGTAGGGGCAACTTTCCTTTTCGTTGTTTCACATATGGTTTCACACATTCTTTGTTTCATATCGCCTTTCAGTTACTTTCGTTGTTTCAATAGCTGAAATTGCTCACACAATTTCCAGTTTCAAATGACGAAAAATATTTCTATATGTGAAAAAAAAGACATGTGTGAAATTCATTTGATTGATTAACCCTTACAGTGCGGGGATCGACTTGAGACGTCAGCATTTGACGTCTGTAAACGTCAGATTCTGACGTATAATATCGATCCCCGCACTGTATAAGTGAAAAATATTCATATTGTACGCAGGCCCGTGATATAGGCATTCAAATGAATCGGGAAGAGCTAACTAAGACATTTATGATGATTTCAAATTAAAAAAAATGTTAGTCTTCATGTTTCACACAGAAATGCTTTAGCGCTTAAAGGGTTAATGAGGGCGTTCGTCCAATGCTGTTTAAATGTCGGGCCAGCGTCGTATTTAGCATCTCCACAAAGTATGTTTAACCCTTAGAGCACTGAGTTAAGAAATTTAAATTTTCAACCACTTGAAATTGTGTCTCGCTACCGCGATCCACAACTTCAAGTGACTGAAAATTTTTGCCATTTGTGACATTTAAGTCCCAACATATAGGCCTATCAGTGTTTTAAAATTGGAAGCATTTTATTTTTCCAACAACAGGTTATATAGGTGCTAACAAAAACACATAATGTCCACTGTAGTCGACATCAGTGTTCGAAGGGTTAACATTTGCAATGACATTCCATTGTGTTTGAAGCTCGCTCGAAACAGTATATATTGTCCCCTTGGAGTTAAAAGGTGCTGAACTGCCACTTTGTAAAGTGGCAGTTTAGCACCATCTAACTCCAAGGGGACGATATATACATGGATACGATACAAATATCCAACAGCACAAACTTTCTCAGATTATGAATTTTGGCATTTGTCCAAATTCGTCAGATTTTGTAGTGTAATATAGCTTTGACTTTACAAAATGACCTCAGCTTGACCTCTTGTGAATTTAAAATATGAACAAATAGAATTCTAGAGGAATTGAAGTACGAGATGACAGTGGCTCTTCGATGTTCAGCTCTCAAAATGATAGCGATGTATAAAACGAATAACATAAATTACTGGTTTATTGGCGGTCAGTTAGAATTTTATCCGAAAACGACTCTTTCTCCAAAGAGGATTCGGGTTGGATATTATGTGTGTTTTTGACTTCGCTGAGTCAAATTCAGCTTAAAAAAACTTTGTTAATATTTTTGTCCAAAGGACCATAATCACTTCACTGCCTGGAATATTAATTAAGGCATTGAGCTACAGCAACTTCGATAAATTGGAACATATATTTCACTAAACGGAGGTCACGTGTATCGATGTCATGTAGATATAAACATTTTCGACCACGTCTACGACGCTGGCCCAACGTTGATGCAATGCTAGGAGGGGGATACTCCACAGGTAGGCAGAATCCCCGGCAACCTGTCTCTCCTCCCCAGTTACCATGGCAACAGGCTGCTATGAGACCACAGGTGGGGTCGTTCACGGCTTATTTACGGAGTATTTAGGTACAGGTATCAGGCTGTTTGACCGGCGGCGTCTATCATACACCATCCCCCAGCCACACCAGGTACTTACGGCTATTAGTAAACCATACCCGATAAACGAGGAAGAACGGCTCGATGCTGGGCCAATGCCGGGTTACTACCTCACACGAGAAAGTGTTATTACTCTGCCGGGATCATATATATATAGGTCACCTGGGATAGCATCTTATAAACCTCTTGTAGATCCATACAAGCGAACAAATCCAAAAGGCAGTAACTGCTTACTTTTCGAGTACGCTGCTACTCTCTTTTGACTTAGCAGAGCAGCACAGTTGTCCATTAACCATAATTATAACCTCAATTATTCAATTAGAATTTTCACCCACTTGTGTCTCGCTGACGCGATCCATAACTTTAAGTGAGTGAGGTCAACTATTTTTAAATTCTTGCTGATTGACGTTTTATCTTCCCCATATTTAAAAGCTGATATGCAATATGCTAATAGAGAATGTAAAAAACGGATATAATCTGTACCGGCGGCTTCATATTCATTTGAGCTCTTATACATAAAAAACTTCTCACGAAAAAGAATGTTTTGCTCCAGTCACATCGGCTTCAGTCGTGTATACGATAGGTTTGCGATCTCTTTTTTAGACGTCTCACAACGATTATTAAACAGGAATCGAATGCTTCTCGCTTTTATAGCGATTTTATAACGATAGTACAACGCAAGCATGCTTGCTGCACACACAATTCCCCACTGAAGATAACAAAAATTTGGATTGACTATGTAGATAGGACGCAGACTAATTGGACATACAGAAGAGATGTGATAAAAGTATATGCTAATCTAAATACTTTATGACAGCCAGTTTATATGCTTAAATATGTTTAGTGAATTTTATAAATGCATTTCAAAAATATGAATGTAAAATAAATTGAATATCTATATACTGCAGTGCAGATACAAAATACAGTTGTCTTTTAGCAGAGCAGACCACAGGGACATGAGACCCCCTGTTGAAGTGAAACAGCCCTGCATAGTCAATAGAGTCTTATGACTACAGGGCTGTTTCACTTCAACAGGGAGTCTCATGTCCGTGTGAATTAGACTGCGCAGTATGTGTAGGCCTACCATTTTGTCAATAATCGTCCTGTCAAATTTTATTATTTATATATACCATACTTCGTAATATTAATGACAATATATCACAATACATGAAAAATATATCATTATACATAAAAACATATTACAAGTTTCCTCCAAGTAGGGACTAATCCATAATTATTTACATTTCAGCAATGCGAGGAATGTTGACGATACATCGGCTTAGTCGAGTATCCTTGGTTTAGTGCTGGACTGCCGACAGCGGTTGTTTCTTCTTTGAAGAAGAAAACTTGCAGACTAGAGCGACGCGTGGCGAATTTAGCATACGGGTGAGCGCGCGCGATTCGCTGTGGGCGATGGCAAATTCGCGGTCACTTGCTGTGCCGCCGTGTGGAACATACAGCGTGAAATGAACGTCAATAATCGGCAGATACTCGGTAAACACGACACGTTGACCCAATGTTGGTTCAATGCCGGGCCAGCATCGTAGACGGTGCGCCAACATTGCACCAACATTGGTTCAACGTCTCATGTTTGATGACCAGTGGACTAAATGACCTAGCCCAAGGGAGTACGAGATCTCTGCCCAATAGTGGGTAAATGCTGGACCAGTGTCGACGACGGTGGCCATCATCAAACCAGCATTGATTTTGTTTGTTGGAAGGTATGCTTCACCCACAGAAGTGGATATAGTTGGACAAAGAAAGGTCTCTTTTGGACCAATCATTTAAAAAGCAGTACATGCCACCAAGGGTTGCGGCTGCTATTTTCAAGAAAAAAGTAGGTAATCAAGAAATTTGTAACCGAAAAATAACTTAGTATTTACTTTTATTTAGGTTTATGGTCAATAAATTGACGAGGCATAGAGGCGACCGTTGCATGAACCAGACAAATATAAACTGTTTTCTTAACCCTTTAACCGCCGGTGCCGCATATATTCGGGTTCATTTTGTATTAGCACATTAAGTACCACATTTTATGTTAAAGATAAAATGTGACATCAACCAGCAAGATTTGAAAGGAGTTGACCCCCATTTTGTCAAATCTAAATAATTTTCACTCACTTGAAGTTGTGGATCGCGTCAGCGAGACACAACTTCAAGTGGGTGAAAATTCGAATTGAATGGCGGTTAAAGGGTAATGATATCAATTTTGTAGTAACTATTGTATTTCTTCAATTACTGCAAAGTACTTGTAAAGTAAGCGGCAAAGTATTGCGTCCTATGTGATAACTTGTCATAAATCGTACAGTTATTGGGAACAATATGTCTGTTTAAATAGGATGGCATCATGCACAAGTGGTCTAACCCACATTTTGACGATTTTGAGAAAAAATCGCGCTGCGACATGAAGTACAGGATAAAACGAATAGGGGTAAATACAAAATAACACAGAACGGTAGCAAAATCAGTGACCAAATGGTCCAACCCTGAATGTGAAACTCGTATATTGATCAAGTTGTTGCTACCAAAAACATGTATTTTTATTGTTTTTTTAATGTGGGTTAGCCCACTAATTGTGCATGATGCCATCCAATTATATATATCAATATAATTTGCCAATTTCGTGCCTCAAATGAACTAAATAGGAGTAATTTTCACCAACTTGAAGTTGTGGGTCGCGGTATCGGGCCACAACTTCAACATGTTCAATTTGTTGAAGATTTAAATTGTTTAATTAAGTGTTTAATTAAGTGTTTAAGGGTCAACTTACTTGTATTACAGCTCGTGTGAATGTGCTTAGCTCCACCTAGCGAATGCCGTGGTGATGATGGGAATCTCACACATTCTCCACATATAGATGTCGCTCAAGTCAACCCTCGTTCAATCTTGCGACACTACAATAGCGTGCATAAGCAAAATTTGCGACACTTTAAATAATAGCGTTCAAAATCAGAATTCGTGGATATTTAATAGCGTGTAAAATCAGAATTTGAGCCACTTTAATAACATTCAAAATCAGAATTTGCGATAATTTAATAGCGTGAAAAATGTATGCGACACCAAAATAAAGCGCAGGCTCGAAAAATTTCACTCGATACAATAAAATATATGTGTTTAAATATAGGCTAATATCAATGGAATCTAACATAATTGTCTAAATAAACACATACATAATAAATTAAGTATAATTTTCAAATAAACTGACAAAAATATTTTAAAAATCCTGCAAAACATAAAAAAATTTATACAAAACGGGGATAAATATTTCGGAGAGGGACGTGGCGCAATGGCTAGAGAACCTGACTGCCTTGCCAGTCATGCATGCATCTCGGTTTCGAGCTCCGCTGTTCCCGTGTGGAGTTTCCTCAGAAACAGCATCGTTTCTCCCTTTTCAATGTGACTAGGCAATCACGTTATTGGCGGCCTCGTCGAGCTAAAGCTAAAGTTGGGACGCTAATTTCGCACAGGGCCCCGCGCTGCGCGCTCCTCACAAAACATGTCGAGTAAATGGATCCATGTAAGGTTTCATAAAACTAGAAAAACAAACATTGGCCTAATAATTGTTGAATTATAATTATGTTTATGATTCAGGTAGTTGAAAAGGGACTCAGAACTTGAATGTGCATTCAAGCTCTGTGATCTGATTTTGACTCGAAGCAACAACAACCCTATCGCCACCTGGCGAATAAGCGGAAACATTTTTTCATTTCTCCAATAACATGATCAGTGGTCACTGAAATTAATTTAATCTGTTACCGGGATGTTATAATAAAAAGTTAATTGTAATGTGTTTTTTATGTCTTATAATTAAAAGTGAATTATAAAGAGTTCTACAATAACCAAAGACTTAAAATTTAAGAATAAAAGGTTAAGAACAAATTGTATAATCATGATTAATATATACCAAATTTCGATATACAGCAGGGAAACATATTAGCTGAATTGTGCAATATATTACCTTTGCATGGCTCAAACGGGACTAATCATACTTGTTTTTTAGTATTATTTTGCTTATTTCTAAACAGGATGTACACATATTTAATTGTATTATGCGAAACCCTAGTTATTTTATTTGCACTAAATTATTCCGGGATTTTCAACGTAGGCCTACAGCATTTTTCTGATCGCTGACATAAAGAGCTCAAAACACTGTCACCTTAAAATGTTTACTGCAATCATATTTTGTGACAAAAGGATCTGACAATAATTATCACATCACACCAAAATATATGTACTGTAACTCCAAAATGCAGTATCTACATACTTGTAAAGTAAGCAGATACTGCCGTGTGGCTTTGCACGGCAGTAGAATGACTTGGGTATACAGGTATCATAATGGTATGCAACAGAATATAATATTATATCTTGTCAGTATTTTAATTTTCATTTCTATCATTCTCGCAAAGAATTTATACTTTTTTTATATTGTTCAGTCCTTTTAATTCAAAAAAACCTGCAGATACATTTTAGGTAGGCCTATGTTTAATATGAAAATGGGTAGGACCCAAAATGTTTAAATAGTCTGTGCAGTTTTTAAAATAATAATCACTTGAGTTTGATGAGCATATAGCAGTGATTCTAATAATAAAGATACTTTCCAAAAGTAGTAATATCGTCCCATGAAAAATCGAATTTATTTCATGTCGCTTCAGAATAACACAATACGTTACATTGGAGTTAGTTATAGTTGTTTTATCTGCCTAAACATCTAAAATCAAATAAAGTTCCTTGCTGTGTGATGAATAGGCCTATGTAGTTTAACGTAAGTAGGCCTATTATATGGAGGAAAACGGTAACATTACGTGATAGGCCCCTACTGACCTTACTACTCTTGCAATAACCAATAGAAGCAAGCCGACAATATGAAAACAAGACGTTGCATGGATACTGAAGATATACCGGTAGTGATATGGCCGTTTAGTTACTCACTATAGGTATGTTTTTAAGCATCAAGTAAAATTTAGCCTGTCCATTGAACCCAGCTTTACTAATGCACCAAAAAGAAAAACAATCCAGAATATGCTACACAAAATACGTTACCTTGTGTAATGTATTTTGGTAGCTTATTTTGGTGACGTATTTTGCTATTTACTTAAACACGGTGTAATAGTGCATTCTGTTTCTCAAGAAAAGAACAAACCACTCACATTATGGATAATAAAGCTATTTACTGGATATGGTGACATTCAATATCATTAAATTATCATAACATACATTTTGTCAGTTATGTTATGATATCGGTAACGTATTTTGCATTTTTGCACCAGGTACGAAATGACACCAACTCAGCATATATCGTTATGAAAAAAATCAAACATGTGCTTAGACAAAAACACAAAAATTATTATATGTAGCAGTGTGTAATAACTTCCATATATAGACTACATACACATACAGAATACGCATTCATTCCTGGATATCGCAAACCGTAGAAATTTGATCTTCTCACTTTTACGAAGACATATTAATTTCATTTCCAATTTATTTATTTGGCTCTGTCCTTCCTTGTGAATATTCTTCTCAACTATTTTTCTGTCTAAACATTGCAACATAATAATTAGATTCACTGTGAACTCTGATTGCCACCGAATGTAATAGTAATAATCACTGGTGATATTAGTAGTATTTTATTTTTGTCCCATCAAATATATATATACAAAACAAAACAACAATATTTCAAAAAGATATTGCATTTGGTTACAGACATCATAACAAACATTAAATTTAGTAAAATGCTAAAATATCACACCATTACAAAAAAAGTAACTAATTTATTTGTGCAAATTATATAATAATATCTTAAATAATACTCAAAAGATTATTATGTAATTTACAAAAAAAAATAGGTAAAACAGATAGAAGCATACTATCAGTATTCTGCTGATATAATACATTGTGGTAAAACACATTAGTTTCTTTTTAAAAAACAGTAATGGTTTTGGCTACCTTTATTGGAGCAAAAAAACAAAAAAACAGTCAAAACGTATTTTACAATATTCCTACCACTTATAAATAATTGTTCTTCTTACGTTTATTGTAAAATGCAATTCCCACCTCGCAATAAATCAAAATTTTCCAATTTTATACAATATTCAGGTGTGATATTGCAATACATAACAATATTTAAATGAGTTTATGTGAAAAGTATCACTTATGTTCAATGATTTTATATAATTTATTGTTGACATTGTTCTTCGACTTCGAGCACGATTGCTGATCCTGATGCAATTGACTGTGACCTAATATAATAAAGTGTACAGCTCCTTTAATATCCTTGTTATATCTTTTTTCAGCAGTGTACAGTTCATTTAATCTCTTTGTATTTCTTACTTTCGATAGTGTACAGTTCATTTAATATCTTTGTATATCTCACTTTCGACAGTGTACAGCTCATTTAATCTCGTTGTATATCTCACTTTTGACAGTTAGCCTACTTTCCTTGCGTATCTTATTTTCGGCCTTGGCTGTAGAGATCTGGGATCTGGATGACTGCGTCCAGCATTCCGGAGTTTCTTTTCTGCTGGACAGGACGGTGCTCCACATCTTCATCGGACATCACGCTCTTCAGGATCATCTCCACCAGGATCGCGTCCGCCAGCCTCTGCCTCCTCTCTTCATACGGCATCGCTACTGCCTCCTGGACGATTAGACTGGTCAAGCATACCAAAACCGTGATCGCGACAAAACAACTGACCCGCATTCTGCCGGTGGGGTGTGTAGCGGGCTATAGGAGTGTCCTAAATTTACTGTGAACCTCGCCGCTTTCTTTTCCAGAATCTGCGTGACCAGCAATCGAACCTCGGGATATATCTAGCTGAGGTTCACTGACACAGACACCAAGTAATTATGACTTGTCTCTTTCTGAGTTGTTCAGTGACCTAAAGTTATCAGTGAACCTCGCCGATATCTTTCCAGAATATGCGTGACGAGCAATTCAACCTCAGTATCTGGATCTAGCTATGGTTCACTGACACTCCCAAGTGATTATGTGACCTGAATCGGCACCAAATTTTTCGCTCAAACTATCTCTGAAGTGAATAGATGTAACTGGATGATCATCAGGTAGATCCCCCTGTGTTATATATGCCCGCGGGGCCAGGTGGAAGTTGGAAGAAAGCGCAGGTGATCTGTGAAATATCGCACCTTGATTGTTCTGGATCTGCGTTCCAGGAAGTCCAGAAGCGCATCCGGTCCTCGCACCCATCAAGCACGAGACGTTGACTCGGCGTTGGTGTAACGTTGGCCCGCCGTCTGCGACGGCGGGCAAACGTTACACCAACGCCGAGTCGCGTTTGCTGTGAGGCTCGCCCACATGACGTCAAAGGAAAAGTGACTACACCCATGAAACGTCGATTCAATGTTCTTTTAACGTTCGCGATGCTGGCCCAGCCTAGCGCCTGCCTTCAGACAAGGCCTCCCTTCCGGAGCCTACACCCACTGACGTCAAATCCACGGCATTTCTTTAGCGTTTCATTTGCACTGATACGCTGCCCGATTGTCCTTCCAGAATGGTGACAATTAACCCTTTAACCGCAAAGTTATTTAATTTGAATTTCTCACCCACCCACCTGAAGTTGTGTCTCGCTGACGCGACCTACAACTTCAAGTGAGTGAAAATTATTCAGATTTGACAAAATTGAGGTCTACGCTTTTGATATTTTGCTGATTAATGCCACTTTTATATTTAAAATGTTTAAAAAAATAATTGAAACCGGCGGTTAACCTTTTCACCGCCAAATTATTCAATTGGAATTTTCACCCACTTGAAGTTGTGTCTTGCTGACGCGATCCACAATTTCAAGGGCGTGAAAATAATTCAGATTTAACAAAATAGAAACAAAATAATTTAAAATCTTGCTCTTTAAATCTATACAGTCGCGTAAAATTTTGGATTCAGTATTACACTCGAATAGATAATGTCATCATATTAGGAGCTATTATTATTACCTGTAATTTATACAATATGATTCAACCCATTAACCGCCGGTGCCGCATATATTCGGGTTTTCATTTTTTATTAGCACATTAAGTACCACATTTTAAATATGTTAAAGATCAAATGTGACATCAACCAGCAAGATTTGAAAAGAATTGACCTCCATTTTGTCAAATCTAAATAATTTTCACTCACTTGAAGTTGTGAATCGCGTCAGTGAGACACAACTTCAAGTGGTTGAAAATTCAAATTGAATAATTTGGTGGTTAAAGGGGTAAAAAGGTGTGTTAAACACCTTCCATAATAAAATGACAGCTCATGTTTTATTATTGGATTATTTATAACTGACTGATTTTTTTAAATAGTCGTTAAAATGACCTATTATTGTCCACCTTTTACAATCTTATTTATGGATTTACAGGCCTATGCGCTGGACAGATTAATTTATTCTAAGTGGTGCTGATTTAGAATATAATAAAACAAATACTTTTGAAATTTTGTGGTGAATGATGCTACCTTAGAGTATATATTTCAAAAATAACAGAAATTAAATACAAAATGAAAATAAGTCAACAAAAATACAGTCAGCTAGACAATCAGATAAGACTAATTTTATTGTCAAGTTCTATTTTCAACATGTTTGACAGCTGACATGTAATGTGCTATACTAATAAAAAAATGAAAAACCCGAATATAATCGGGACCGGCCGTTAAAGGGTTGAACGGTTATTCATAGACATAGTTAGTTTAACCCTCAACCCGCTAAATTAAATAATTTAAATTGTCACCCACTTGAAGTTGTGGGTCGCGGTACATTACTCACATTTGTTTAATTTGAAACCAAACATTTGCAAATCTTAATCTTTGAACAAACATTTCATTCTCAATAACTTTTAAACTGGTAATAAAATAGTTTTAAAACAACTATGTACTACCATGATCGTGCCTAGCGGCTTAACCCTCACAGCGCGGGGATCGACTTTAGACGTCAGAATCTGACGTCTGTAGACGTCAGATTCTGACGCCTAAAATCGACCCCAGCGCTGTAAGAACTAAACTATTTGTAATGAACGTAGACCCATAACATAGGTGTTTAAATGATTCGGAAAGAGCTAACTAATTACATTATGATGATAAATCATTTTAAATTGAAAAACACTTTGGTCTCTATGGTTTATACAAAAATATGTCAGCGCTTAGCGGCATAAGGGTTAGCGGGCGTGACAGAAAACACATATTCCAGTAACCATGGTAACCATTACTGACATAATACTTTTATTTAGCCTATATATCAAAATGATTATATATCAATAGCGATAGCGAGACAGAAACGGATTTGTTACCATCAAGCACGAGATGTTGAGCCAATGGTGATTCAATGTTAGGCGAGCGTCGTAGACGGTGCCCAACATCAAGCCAGCATTGGGTTAACGTCTCGTGTTTGCTGGATAAATAATGTGAGCGTGTGGTTGATTTGAATCAAATATATGAGCCATTACTTTTCACTGTTCACGTTCTACTTGAAGTAAATGTATTGAAAAAAATAAATGGATTTTTTATATATATATAATTGTAAACTAAATTACAATGAAATTTTTATTAACTGCATTGACTATAAATTGTGTTACTATGTGTTCATATAATTTTAAATTGAATCAACGTTTCGTGGTGGTAAAATAATTATAACCGTTTAACCGCTAAGTTATTTAATTATTTAATTATCCTCACTTCCGGTGGATAAAAAATATACAGATTTGACAAAATGAACATCAATGATTTTAAAATATTGTAGATTGATATCACGTTTTATCTTTAGCATATTTGAAATCTGGTATTTAATTTAGTAGTAAACAAAATAACAGAACAGAACAACCGCCGGTCCCGATTATAGTCGTTTTTATATATTTTTATTAGCACACTATAGCGACACAATCAGGCAATGTGTTGCTCATTTACCAGTTAAGCGAGCTATAAAGGCGAAATTCTCGATCTCTTATTTCGGACATGCATTTCCAAAATAAGAGATACGTCTTTACATATGATAAATTCGTCATTATATTTCGCTCAACTGGTAAATACGCAACACAAAAATTAAAAAAAACGGTCGCAGTTCTAGTCTATGGACATGTTTACATCACATGGCCATATTGAGAAGCCAAAATAAAAATACAGATTTTTTGATGATATTAGCCCGATTGTGTCGCTTTAAACACCAGTTTATAAACATGTTGAAGATAAAACGTGACATTACTCCACAAAACTAAAAATTCCTTAACCTCCATTTTGCTGAACCTAAATAATTTTCTCTCACTTGAAGTTGTGGCTTGCGTCAGCGAGACACAACTTCAAGTGAGTGAAAATTCATAATACATAGCTTGGCAGTTAAAAGGTCAAAATACTGGATCAATTGAGATAGTAGCTGCTAAATCTATCACAGTAAATGGTTTGACGTTCCCTGTATTATGAATCGGCTGGGCTACTTTGATAAATATTGGATACTAATAATATCACTGATGTGATGATAGCATCAAAACATAACAATTTAAATTATTTTATTAACGTACCAGGACATATAGACCTGCCCAATGCTATAGTATAAATGTCCTTCACTGTTTACGCTGTAAATGGTCAGATAATACTACGCTTTTGAAGTGTATATTTATCGTATTTTTACTCATGATTAGGCCATATATATATATTGGAAATTTACCTGGTCGATCATTATCTATAACCATTACATCATTACACTTAGTCTTGTGAAATAGAAAAAAATATCTACATTTACAATGTTTTCATTAAATTTACTCGTTTTTTAATCCATATATTAGCATAATTAACGCCACTGAATTCATTTTATTTCAGCTTGCCTTACCCAACTTGGTGATTTTTTTATCATGTGAATCAACACACTCAGTTGATTTTGAAACATTCTGTTTCTATATATTTATCGTGTGAAAGCATTATAAATTAACCCACAACAAATATTTCGGCCATTTCAAGCATTTTTTATGATTCAATGATCTTACGATGCAATTTTCTGTTGCATTTCAATCCAAAACATAGCCAATTAATATGAAATAATTCAGATTATGGCCTATACATTGTTGCAGCAGTCAAAAGCAAGCCGTTAAATCAACGTCAATGACGTTGATTCAAAGTCGTAACAACGTCGTGTACCAGTGGGTTATGCGATTTTAGGTTATTTTGCTCCCAAAGCAGCAGATAGGTTATAGGATGTACGTTAATTTGGTCTTTGTATTTATTCTGGTTTATATTTGTGATGTAAATTAATAGGCTACTTTTAATTTTAAATGAGAAATATTTTTGTATATGCAATCTACCCATGAGGCATAAAACATTGAACCAATGTTGTTTTAATGTTGGGTCAGACGATGGACGACCGACATCAGAACAAAATAACATCATACATGGCTTAGTCTGATAGATAGCTCCTTCCAGTTCATTTGAATACCTACGTTTCATTACGGGATTGACTTTAGATGTCAGATTCTGACGTTATAGACCTTAGATTCTGACGTCTAAAGTCAATCCCCGGACTGAAAGGGAGAATGTTTGGCCAGCGGTGCAGACCGATGTTAGTGGTCTGCGACGCTGGTCAATCATAAAATGTACGTAGTCCTTATTATCCTGGCTTTTGTAATACTGACATACCGACTAAGTTTAATTCTCAACTTAAAAAAAAATACTATGAATAAAGCAAAGCGTCCCGATTAAATTTTTAACATAATGTTTCGGGATCGAGTCGCGTACTAGCTGAGCCTTTAACCCTTTGACCGCCAAATTATTTAATTTGAATTTTCACCCACTTGAAGCTGTGTCTCGCTGACGCGATCCACAACTTCAAGTGAGTGAAAATTGTTCAGATTTTAGAAAATAGAGGTCAGCTGTTTTCAAATATTGCTGATTGATGTTTATCATCAACATGTGTAAAAGGTGGTACTTAATGTACTAATAAAAAATGAAAACCCCGATATATGCGGCACCGACGCTTAAAGACTTAAGTAAATTGTTAAACCTTCGTATTTGCTCTGGAAACGTGCGCATATTATCAGATTATGTCGTTCCTTTTTTCCATCTACATGAAATTGGTGAATTAACTCTTTGTACGGTAATGATATTAGGCCTTTCAGGCCCTTTAGACATATTTACGCGTTTGTTTGAAATCAAAATCTGCTTTCAGTAAAAAACAATCAGGTTTTATTCAATGTATCCGGTAAATTATGAACGTCGTTGGTAAAATTCGTACTTCTTGATCGGTTTTTAATAAAAACAAACATATCTGATTCAAATGTGGATATAACTAATACTAATATAGTGTATGTAATATATATATATTTAAAAGATTTTTTACATTACGTACATATATTTCTATGCCACGCCATTTGATGATCCAGAAGTAATAGTATGAAAATAAAACTTATGTAAAATGAATCATATTAAAGTCCTTTTGCCTTTTTGGGGTCCTAGCATTGATTTGTCAAGCTGAGACTCACAACTCTTTTTGTCAGATCGATTCACAAATGGTCCAACAAACCAGCCGCTGGTATTGGGAGCAAAATGTGTTTAAACAAATGTTTGATCTAAAATTAAACAAATATATGCAATTTTCACCCACTTGTGAGTCGTGGCTGTGGTTGCAAATTTAAATAAACTAACTAAGCGGGATGATAATTTAATAACTCACTAATTAGTTCAAATTAGCTCAATCCTCCGTGATATAAAGGTTTAGTGTGTTTAAAATATGTAAAACAAATAAATATATGGATCCCTCCTAGCGACCTTGTGGTCCTAATGGAGGTCTCATTTTACATTTTACATTTAGGCCTAGCTAAAAAAACGATTTAAACTATAGGAATATAGTATTTTTATCATAATAAGATAACAATAACCAAATAAAATATTCCAAACGAGAATGCACTATGTAACGCTGTAGAGCTCTGGCTTAGTAGTAGCGATACACACATGGGCCAAAACCAATAATAATTTTTACATAGTGTTCATGTGAAGGGTTATCTCAACGTCAATGACCATATCTGGGTTACAGTGAATGGATGCCACGACAAATATTGCAAGTCAATAAATCAATAATCACAAAATTAGGTGTTATAGGCCTTCTACAAACCTTCGGCGAGCAAGAGAAGTAAGTAATACACGTAGTTCATAAACTAGCAAAAAACGAATAATTTTTTATTCGCAAGATAACTAAACGACAAAGCAATACAAACGTTTCAATGATGTTAAACAGACTAAAATAAATGGATCAACATCAACATAGGAAACTATTGATCACCAGTGCATTTTTAATAATTAATTTTATGTAATTCAGGATGAAATATGACGTATTTGAGTTATTTGGCTTGATTAAAAACAGTCATTAAGACAAACACAATATAATCTAATTTTTAAACTGAACGTATAATTGAACAATACAAGTCAAAACAGCTCTACAATAATAATATGAATATATTAGCACGATGATTAAATACGTGGAATTGTCGTGTTGTCTTTCTTCTTCTGTACTTGACATGTATTTACTATTACCCAATCCAGGGCAAAGTATATATTGGTCAGGGAAAGTTAGCAAAAAAACTGAAAAAAATTCCTTACCAAAATATTTTTGTACCACGGTCTTGTATAAGGTCTGCACTAGGCACACAAAATTTGTTTACTCTGGATATTCTGAGGAAGATTTTTAGGAGGGTAAAATCCAAAATGGCCGACTATCTTACAGAAATAACATAGGGAGTGATAATTATTCATCAATTTGTTTACAAATGTGCTGATTAAAGGGTTGGAAGTTGTTTTGCAATAAATAAACGACATAAAAAACAAAATGGCCGCCAAATGTTTCATTGATGGAACATTTTTTGCGCCTATGTGTAGTCTATGTGTCAAATTAAATTTCATTTCATTTTCTATTTTTTCTTAATATTTTTTATTTTTCACATTATTGTTGCTATAATTTACAATTATTTTTATAACCTTTGGATGTGGCTTTGATAAGCGTACTAGTCTAGTCGAATAATAAGGTTCCAGTGCACCCTCGTAAATATACTTCTAATTGGTGTATCTAGCTTGTAAGAAAAACCGTAGGAAAAGATTAGCTTTTTTCAGAAGCTGACAAAATGTCCTACGTGCCATTTTTATGTAAATTTGTGCCGCCATTAACGAAAAATCTATATTGAGTTATAGCTTGGTCAATATCACAGATAATTTACTGGTCATTTAAGAAGTGATCACTTCCTTCTTAATAATTATCTCAGACAATACAAAGATGATCGTGGCCACTTTAAAAGTGATCTCAGCCACTTCAAAAATGATATTGGCCACCGAAAAAGATCTTGGCCACTTTAAACGTTGTCTCATCCATTACAAAAGTGATCTTGGCCACTGAAGAAGTGACCACAACCACTTTCATAGTTATCTTGGCCACTACATAAGTGATCTTAGCCACTAAAGAAGTGATCACATGCTCCCTAATAATTATCTCAGCCACTACAAAGGTGATCTTGGCTACAAACACACTGATGTCAGCCACTGAAGCTACTTTAAAAGTTATCTCATCCACTACAAAAGTGACATAGGCCACGAAAGAAGTGACCACAACCACTTTAAAAATTATCTCAGCCACTATATAAGTGATCTTAGGCACATAAGAAGTGATCACATCCTCCCTAATAATTATCTTAGCCACTACAAAGGTGATCTTGGTGACTAACAAACTGATGTCAGCCACTTAAGCCACTTTAAAAGTTATCTGAGCCACAACAAAGGTGACCGTGGCCACAAACAAACTGATCTTGAACAGTGAAGAAGTCATCACAGCCACTTTAAAAGTTATCTCACCCATCACATAAATGATCTTGGCCACTGAAGTAGTAATCACAGCCTCTTTAAAAAGTATCTCAGCCTCCACAAAGGTGATCTTGGTCACTAAGAAACTGATGATCTCGGTCACTACAAAAATGATATTTACCACCGAAAAAGAATTCACAGCCACTTTAAAAGTTGTCTCACTCACTACAGAAGTAATCTTGGCCACTGAAGAAGTGACCAAAGCCACATTAAAAATTATCTCAAACACTATATAAGTGATCTTAGCCACTGAAGAAGTGATGACATCCTCCTTGAAAATTGTGTCAATCACTACAAAGGTGATCTTGGCCACTAACAAACTGAGGTCAGCCACTTAAAAAGTGATCTCTGTCACTACAAAAGTGATCTTAACCATTGAAGACGTGATCACAAGCACTTTAAAAGTGATCTCAGACACTGCAAAAGTGATCTTGGTCACCGAAGAAGTCATCACGGCCACAAAGGTGATATTGGCCACAAAAAACTGATGTTGGCCACTAAGGAAGTCATCACAGCTATTTGGAAAGTTATCTCAGCCACTACAAAAGATATTGACTCACCAGTGTTGTTATTTGAAGCTAATTCAAAATATGTATTGAACTTAATTATCATTGGGATTGGTGGCGCTTAGACCTTCATGACAATTTGTTCTATGTATATATTTTTGTTTTCGATCTACAATAAGACCATATTCGTTTAGGGTTTTCCTTTAGTGTGTCCGGCAAATCTGTAATGAACTGGTTGTGCTTGAACTGCAATACTTTATGTAATTAATTTCTTACTTTTCTAAATGTATTCCAATGATGAGCTCATAGCTTTATAACTTTTGTCCAAGCTTGCTTCTTTTTTAGACGTCTCACTTCAGAGTCAAACCAAGATGGTAAATTCCTAGGGGTACATTTAATCTTCTTATGATAATTTTGGGTACACATGTTTTAACAGCATCATCATAGCACTAGAGCCAACATTCCCAGTCCAGATCAACATCTATGTTATTAGTACATTCGACTGTCTGGAGCATTTTACCACTCAACAAAGCTCATAACTTATTCCAATCTACGTTTTTACATGCACTACACATACACTATATTTATTACACATACATCTAATAGAGACAAAATAAAATGTTATTCCTAATTACAAAAAGCAGACCTGTTCACATTTAACATGTAATATCGGTAGCATAAGATTTGCATGTTGCACTTTTCAAACCAAAAAGTCAAGCGTGAACTACTGATCACTATCGTGTTTTGCTGTTTTTGGCGGCCATGTTGGTTTTTCTCCTGTTGATATTATTTACTTTTATAAATAATACCACATTTAACGTAACTGTCTACCCACCGCTGATAAAATGTAGGGTCAGTTAGCATGCTATGACAAAATATGTCTGGTTTCGATTTTTTCATTACCCATTTCGGCTATCTTACATTTTGCTCTGTAAAAAACCCTCCTATGACAGTTGAGCGTAAACAAATTGTCAGAAGTTAGTTAAGACCTTATACTATACAATGGTAAAAAAAGAATTTGGTAAGGAATTTGTTTAAGGTTTTGTTAAAAAAACGCTAAACTTTCCCTGACTATATGATACCAGAGTCCAATTCGGAAACAAACCATCAGATCTAGATATTAAGCCCTTTAAGCCCCCATGATGCATAAAAGCATCATTTTACATTCCAGAAAACAGATTTAATATTCCTACAACTAAAGAGCTTTAGAAGAAAAAAATTCATGAAACTATTTTGCCAATACATGGCAAATTTCTTCAATTTTTCAATCACTTCAAGTCATCTCTATCCACTACAAGTCGTGAATTGCGACAGCAATTTGCGGCTTGTAGTGGATGAAGATGACAATGGGAAATTCAGGTTCAAAAGGGTTAAAAATTCAGAGGTTTTTCATTGCTATACCAAAATACACGCCACAAATCAATTGTATTCCTGCGATAAAAAAATATCCAAAATGTTTTGTAATGCTATGTTATGTTATTACAATCTTCATAATCTAAATGTGTATAATATATTGTTAAAAAAAACATGCTATACATACAAGTATTATGTATTATTCAACCACACATAAAATCGATACACTATGGATATTAATACGTACCACTGCAAGAGCGCCAAGTGGTTGTTCAGCTTCATAATGATGTGTAAAACCTCTTAGAAATATTGATTGCATAGATCACTGTTACTAAGGTCCTAAGCTATAATATTACAAAGATAAAAACAATCACTATCGCGATGAGTGAATCAGTCACAAATACAGAGATACGTCAGAATCTTACGTCTAAAATAAACAAATGACAGAATTCTTTACCATTCAGATGAAATATAAGTGTGTTAGACTTATATTCCTAACTTATTCTCTCTCACTTTTTGAAACCTATAATTTCAAAAAATGATAAAATATATATGGTATTACATCACGAAAATATCTTAGCAAAATATATGTTTGATTATTCTAAATAATACCTCAAAATTGCACACTTTTTTTGTGTGTCAGCATTTTTGAGCTTTTACACCTGGAACAATTTGCGCTACTAAGAAAAACGCTAGTAGACTTGGTTGTTTTCTGTATACAGAGGGTTAGAGCAGCTACCAATGGCAGATTGTTCAACAGTACCCTGAGTAGAGGTCACGTAGGTCACGGTTTGTCGTGGACGTTCTGAAACCACAAACATAAGGTACTTATTAATATCTAAGGGTTTTTTTTGAGGGGGGGGATTTTTTAGGAGGGTTTGCAAACCTAAATAACAGATATTGAGCACCTGCCATTTGGTTAAACACGTGAATACTAATTCTGAACACTTGGTGTCGACATGATTAAAAAAAAATTATTTATGCTATTTAATAGCACTATTATTTATACCGTAAACAACAAAACAGCGAGAATTTGCATACGTTTATAATGCCTTAGAAATCGCACAATGCAGAATAACATGCAGAATAACATAAAAAGTAACATGAAAAACTGATCCGTATTTTGTCAAATTAAATAGCTAAATAAACATGGGATCTTCCAATTACCAAAATGTTTATGTTGATATGCAGTAATTCAAAAGTGTGGGATACAAGTTTAGAGTGTTAAATAATTTAAAATGAAATGAAAAACTTGTAATGCGCCTAAATTCTCGGTGTCCCGAGCTCAGAATGTACAAATAATCTGATAATAGTGTTATTACAAAAGCGTACGTTAATTACCTAGCAAACATGAAACTCTGACCCGAGCGGTGGGTCAGTACATGAAAACAACGTTAGATCAGCATCTCGTGCCTATTTATCATGTTTATGTGAGACTTACCCGCGATGTGACCAGTAGATTAGATGCGACATGGCCGAAAACAACAGCAGCAGCATCCAGATAGAATCAACAGGAGCAGAATGGCGGCCACTACACCCGCAGTGTAAACAGACCAGTCAGGGAAGCTACAAAAAAGTATCTAACTGCACCGATATCTGCTTGAACATAATGATCTACATTGAAACATTACTTGCACTGTAGTAAATAATTATCAAACAAAAAATATCAACCTTTTCTTATTTCAATATTATTGATTGTTAGATATAAAATTGATTTTTGACTCTAACGGAAGAATATACGTGTACATTTGGATTTTGAAATGTTTATTGACAGTTTAGGTCTGAACATAAAAGTGCATGACCTTCCCCCAGGTATTTCAATTTCAACACCATTTCTAGTTATCGTTGAACAAATAGCTATTTTTTTACTCTGATTGAAGGACTTAGACTTACATTTGAATTTCATATTGTTTAGTGACAGTTTATTAAATTCAAGCTACACAATTTGTATTTGTTAATTTATTATTTGTTTCTTAGATTTTGAGGCAAAATCTAATTAGAACCAGCTGTATTCCAAACTGGGACATCAAAAGTATAAAAAAAAACTGTTCAACTTTATCGGAGTACACGTCACACAGGTTCCAAAGTAGTGAAAATGACCAACCTGATAGAACTTCTTGTGGAATATAATTATGTACGACTCTGGAGTCAGATATAAAGGTGTGCAAATAACATATAAATTTTAATCTGATAAAAAAGCTTGATGTCGCAGTAGTCTGAAAGAGGTGCAAGCAGATATATTATCGATCACATAGATCACAATCATATATCATGTATATAACAAGTGCAGCAAATATGGTAACTGATCGTGTAAAATTTCTTTATGTTAGTTATATCAGAAGAACATAAACAATCGCCATAATAAAATAACCCAATGCCTTGTAACATGATATGGCCAATATATTATTGGTAATGGGAAATTATGGTGCCTATGACAGCAAAAACACTCACTGGCAATGTACAGATCATCAACTGAACAGGTCATGGTCTCTCATATTCTCACTGTGAAGAAATTGCACCACACTGTACCAGAATGACAAATGTACCGGAAAATACCTGAAAATGTCTTCACCTGATATATTGATTTTACAAGGCTAGCATGGGACAAAATCGACAGACTTGAGAGAACTTTTTCCGAAGCCAGGACAACAAGCCCACGTAAATGGTATAGCCATCTAAAAGAGGCGCAGTATTGAGCCATTCGAGGAGCGTATTTCCATGTACATGATATATAATGCTGGTGAACGTGTCGGTCCGCAGACTAGAGATTTATGTCGACGTCCACAACACAGATCAAAAGGACAATTTCTAATGCATTCTAGCATATCTTCGTGCACAATAATCGCATTCGGTCAACACCAAAACACATAATTGTGTGTGTCAGTCAAGATCCTATCGAATACCTTCCTACAATAAATGCACAAGCAACACAACTACCAGCTGTTCAGGAGATACTTGGAAAATCGCTGAAAATAGAGAGTCACTTCATTAAGAATGTACAATTTTTGTCTTCGATCAGGTCATCTGGAGGCAAAACCCCAAAATTGGGAGTGTTATTTTTCTTCTTGGTATCTACCAAATATTTTGTGAATTATAGAAAAAGATTCCAAGACGCATGACTATGCATTGAATCGGGCGTTATAGCAGAAGACTCTCTAGCAGGTTTATTATTATTATTATTATTTTATTTTATTGTTTTATTATTATTATTATCATTATTATTCAGGAGCAGAAAATATAATTGTTGACTTCGTTTCCATAATCTAATGTACGAAGCTGTAATGAAGCTTGCCTGGAGGGGATTGTCTGACTGGTAGGATGACAATAGCGACATGGTAAAGCAGCATGTAAGCCCAATGTCTTAGATAGCACACAGAAAATTAGCAGTGATATAAATCAGACCTCTATCAATGAAGTCACATCTTATTCCTTATATGATCGTCTCAAATGCCTTTTAATCAGCACTTGAGCTTTCGTAGTAAAACAATGCTCTCTTTGTTCTGGGTATTTTATCTTGACAAGGTAGAAGTAGTTTTGGGAATGATGAGAGCAAACAGGGAAGGAAACTCCAGGCAGTTGCATCTCTACGCTCTATGGTACCATGGTGCTTCGAATATGATAACGTCAACTATGCACTCTATATACATGATATATAGCAAGTATCACAGCTGACATGTACTCACGAGGACGCCGGTACAATACTGATTTTTCATGCAGAACATAACTACATGTATAACAAATTCTGGTTTCAGTTCTGTTGTGATAGGTTGTGATGACACTGATGTCACTGGTGCGGGAAACAGACATATCATGACAGTGCTGTTCAATTGTATTTTAATTTGTTATGATGGATATTTTAACTACCCTGTACTTGTTTTAGTATATAATATCATTTGGTTATAAGCTTACATATCATGGATATTTTAATTTTCATGTGATTTTATGGAACTAATCCTGTTGTATATAGACATGTACATATATATTTCATACTTTTTATTTCTAATGACGCATAAATCTGCATAGACTTGCTGTCGTCAAATAAAATTCTGTCTTCATTTCATGCCTTTTCAATAGCAGAATGTTATCTTGCAAACTCTGTATCAGTCATGGCGAAACAAAGTCGCACTGAATTCATATATATTGGCAGATTGGATGCACGCTATCGCACTTCTTGGGCTGCACGCTTTTACAAGGTGCGACACATTTAGTGCTTTTATGTCCAACTAAAGCAGAGAGAAATTATACATAATTTTCTAGTGATTAAAAGTGATAAAATGGAAATAAATTTTCAAAAAAAAAATATATTTGAAGTCACTTTTTTCATATGGTTGTGTTTTACAAGGCCTAATACACTGCAGATATTTAATACTAAGTGATAATATCAAATTGTGTTTAAATTTAGGACAACAACGTATGTAAAATTCATGAACAATTCATGACTGCTATCATACAAAAATATTTGTAGATATATACAATAAAATCACAATGAAATTGTGTACCTTTCGTGGTACTAATGACCCCTGTTGTGCAAAGGCCAAAGGCAGTATCTGCTTACAAGTAAGCAGATGCTCCCTTTTGCCTTTGCAGTATTTTGTGGTCCGGGCTCAGGGACTATAAAAAGATCTCGACCAAGATTATTGGCATGTACTCATGGTAATTGGTCGAGATGACTACGTGTACCTCCACAATCACATGACCACGATGTGGGTCAATCCCTTTTAAAATACCGGCTCAGAACAAGACTACAGGGCCCATCCCCTCAAATAATAACCCTTAAAGCGCTGAAAAAAAATTCGCATAACTCATGGAGATCAAAGGGTTTTTTCACTTTGAAATCATCATAAATGTCTTAGTTGTCTTTCTGATTCATTTGAATACCTATGTTATAGGTCTACGACCATTCGAAATAGTTTGCTTCTTTTAGTGCGGGAACCGTCTTTATACTCAGTATCTGCGGTTACAGACGTCAGATCCTGACGTATAAAGGCGATCCCCGCGCTGAAAGGGTTAACAACTTTATGCTTAGCACTACGAACAACATACCAGACACCAAATATCCAGAATTTGCAGCCAACAACACAGAGGCTGTCACTACAGCTGCACCTCTTGCCGTACACCTGAATGCTATCTGGCATCGTGGCCTTTATTTGATTCAGCTGGTCCTGGTCAGCAGCATAACAGCCGTCACTGTCAGTGGTATTAATGCAGCCACGTCCAGTGAACGTCAAGGTTACATCAAAGGCTATCAGTAAAAACACATGCACTAACAATGATGACGGTTATGTTCACTGTATGTTCTTAGTCTTGAGAAAATGTTTCATATTCCATTTTGAATAGTCACAACATTCCATTCCATCTAGACAGGTGGCAAAATCTCAAAAGGGGCCAAAAAGGTGCAGGGTGGACGGAATGTTAGGGGTTGGTAATCACATCAGCCATTATCTATTACCATTTCTAAACATATTTTAAATAGATGACAAAAAACTAGAAGGGTCTAGTTTTTGTAAACAAAAAACTGAAGATGTCTCACCTCCAGCAGCATAACCATAAGGATTGATAGCTAAGAGGTGTAGTGTCAATGGCTTTTGTAATTAATGTTATTGCATGGCTCCTAGGGACAGTAGAGTTTATATATTAAGCGGAATTTATTATTCCTTTTTGAACCTCACACCGATGTGCGAAAAACAATGTGGCCTACTAGAAATGTAAATAAACCTATGTATTTTTTAACCATCAGAGTGTCCTCTTTCAATATAAAAAAGGGGGTGTAAAACGGATATACTTTTTTTATTTCAGCCCGTATACCCTCTTGCCTCACTCTCCCCTGAGCGACCTACAAAAAAGACCTTGTTTTCTAGAAGAGCCTTGTTACAGTCAGCGCAAGGACTTCCTGTTGGATCTATCTTTCATCATTTCGATGCTTTTGCTACAACAAATCTTTACAGAATCGATTAAAGAAATTGGTTCACAGTCACAAAATTGGTCAGAAACCATATATCACACACCTACTGGACTACTTATGAAAAAGTTGTATTTTCCCTATGACCGCTCTTGATCATTTCTGACTTTCATACCGAGGTTGAATGCTGTAAGGTCACTGATGCCTAGAATGAAATTAGTGATACCAGAAAATGAATTCCGCGCCAAAAGTTGGGCAGAACTGAGAAATCACATGTGACTATTGGACCACTTTTGTAAAAGTTGTATTTTCACTATTACAACTACTGGTCATTTTTTTACTTCGGTATGGTGCTCAAAGGTCATAAAATAAGGGTTTTAAAGTCACCAATGCTTACCATTAGACACCCAAGATTAAAGTATTGATGCCAGAAATAGATTTTTCGTCGCAACGTTAGTCAGAAACGACATACTGTAGATCTGGTAATTTTCGCGTGTTTGAATATTCGCGAATTTCAGATTTTGTAACTTTTCGCGAAGTGTAGAATTCGCATATTTTCAAAATATTATATTCTGCATTTTATTATCATCTGTACAGATTATAGGTCAATACTTTTGTAATTTAAAATAGCAAAGGTTATTATGAAGTCTTTTTTTCAATGGTTAACAACCATACGAAAAATACCTAAGTTTTCGCAATGACGGCCATTTTGTTTTTGCTCTAACATCAAAATAAAGCAAAATTTTATTTGTCATCCGCTTGATATGTGTTCACTAGGTATTAGCTTTGTCAAAAAACGTAGATGACAATCCCCAACATTTTGTCCACCCTGCATGATAAATGTGAAATTTTGTCACCTGTCTAATCATCTTACCCTTCCCCTGGGAGATTTTCAACCCCATTTTGCTCTCAGCTCATTCGCACCTTGAATCGCATAATACCTTACACCTGATATACTTCGCTTGGAAAATAAGACTGACCATGGCTTGTAGTCACCAGATCATGGAAGTGTTAGTTCTCGAGGGACCGTATAATGTATATGTCATGTGGCGCTAAAAAAAGTAATGGACAGGCAACAGCCATTCAGTTATGGTATACCGAGTACTTAACACCCAGAGTACTGATTAAATTTGTGATACTGGTTTAGCGTAATTATGTCTTAATGTTATAAACCAGAGTAATCTTCGGTCACGTTTATCACTTAAAATTGCAATAATGTTATACTCACATAATGCTGTCCCGGTCACTGTATATTCAATGAATCCATACTTGTTTTCGTCATTGGAGCAGGTGACAATTCTGACGTCACTCTCGGATGGGTTTGAACAAGATGGATGATCATCATCTCCCGGGGTTGGTAAAAGAAAATTTAATTCAGCATTTTCAATGTGCCAATGCGTACACGTGTAACAACGCAAAGCATCTGTGGAACAAAATTACATCTTAGGTGATTGCATGTGTATATGTACCAAAACTACCAATATCAGATGGCCTAGATCATGTATATGCTCCAATGATAATATGTTAGTGTAAAACTGAATAGCTCACATTGCCACCAAATTGATATTGGAGGGTTTATCAGCCACTTTGTGAAGTGGCAGATTTATTTATCTGATCTGGAAAATTTCCTTAGTTCAAAAAAATACGGTTGTTTAACTGACAGAAAATGATGATGATCTATATACGAGTAGTTTAAATTGTATGACATAAAAAAATTGTGATCACTTCTTCAGTGGCCAAGAACACTTTTGCAGTGGCTGAGATGACTTTTAAAGTGGCTGTGGTCACTTTTTCAGTGACCAAGATCACAACTATAGTGACTCAGATAACTTTTAAAGCTACTCTGATCACTGCTTTAGTGGCGAAGGTGATTTTTGTAGTGGCTGAGATAACTTTTAAAGTGGCTGTCACTTATTCAGTGGTCAAGATCACTTTTGAAAAATGGCTCCAGAGAATGTAAAAGTAACAACAAACATGTATACCATATAAAATTAACATGAGCGTTAATTTCTGCCTTTATTCACTAAAAAACGTTGGAAATTGTTCAAATTGAGAGATAAAATACAAACTTAGTGCTTTGTTGTACATTTTGTATTAAGCAGTAATAAAATATTATGTATCCACGCTAAACCACTTGATAGTGACTTCCAACTGATATCAAAGATGTTGGTATTTTTTTTCAATTTCGGTAATCATTGGGCAAAAATGTGAAGCACGTTATATTTTCCCAAACTGGAAGAAAAGTACCCATATTTAACATCCAACCAAAACTGTGTGTAATATGATTAGATAACTCATCATTTTTTCTTCTAAATGGTTTACTTCAAGTCAACATTACTTCTAGAACATGTTTGAATTAAAAGTAAACATTTATTATAATATACAAAAATCAGTTGAGAGAAAAGTATTACCTCTTTGACTGGCAAGCGCGCTTTAAAGCGCGGTCATTCATTAAAGTAAGCTTTCACTCATAAAGTGACCAGTAGTAATTCTATAGTGGTAAAATTATGACGTCATAGTTTAAGGCGTAATTTTGATCACGCATTCCCATGATTACCACGTGAGACATGTCAGGTGCGCACTAAACACGTGTGAAAGTGAAGAACCTAATTATTGACATTATAGTAACTTTACTGTTTAGAGGTATGGTCACAGGCTACACACAAGTGACTAGTAATATCACAGAATAGTTGTACTACGTTGGACACAGTTGAACAGTAGACCTAATACGCAAAGAAAGATACCCCTATTAATATATTAATAGATGGCTTATTTTATTATTATCGAATATGAACATATTGAAGCCCTCATTACATAATAACATGTTGTAAGCCACTATAACAATTATAATGCTAGAAGTATAATTTCGGGTTTTATCATTGTTTTGTAGTTCTAATTTAGTTCTAATTTTCGCCGGATGCCTGCCCTGTCTATGTGGGCCTACTTTGCATGACGGCGTCAAAGAACAATAATTACAGTTTGTTACAGCGTTCTGGTAAGTCCCGGAGTGTAGTGGCTAGTATTTGAAAAAATGTAATATATGATTCACGTGCAAAATAATGTCATGATACGATACGAAACATCATTTATACTGCCCATGGTAATAAAGTAAATACTGGAGTACAGCAGCTTTTCCAATTGTGAAGTCGGGTATGCAAATATACCGTCGAAAAGACGCCCCCCCCCCAAAAAAAAAAAAAAAAACATTATACGGGTTCAGTGTTTTTTCTTTTAAAATTGTTCATGTCAAAGACGATTTACACATCAATTGCATGCGCAAAAATATTGACAAAAAAGTAGATATTCCACTTAATATGTCATCACCATGGTAACGATCACCCTGACCATTGTCATGGTTACGGGGGCGAATGACGGTATGTAATTTTCTGTTTGATTCCGCATATATGGTCTGTGGCTTGACCAAGTTTAAAATGTTTTATAAGCATACTGACGGAGCAGCAAGGAATTCTATCCATTGGGTCCATATTTTTACAGCTATTTTCAAAAATAATTATGCCAGTCAAAGAGTTAAGACTACTTGCTGAGAAGGTAATAAAAATATGTAAAACTAAGGGTTATTGTACCAATTTAAGGCTCTGTTGTGTATTTGTCAATGATAAGACACAATACAATACTCTGCAGGTAGCTTTTTACTGGTGTCAACTATATTGATATAACTCAAAATTTGACTAATCATTGGGCAAAACTGTTAGATACAGTCAATTTTCCCGAGCACAAAGAAATGCGCGCAAATTTTGCGTCTAACCAAAAAAGCATGTAATGTGTTCACATAACACATTATTTTTATTCCAAATGGGTTTATTTTAAGTCAACTTTATACCGGTAGTTCTACAACATGTTTGAAACAAAGCTAAACATGTATACCATACAAAAATCAGCTGATAGAAAAGTATTTTGACTATTTACTGAAAAAGTATGAAAAAAGGTCACATTAAGGGTTAAAATACCAACTTAAAGCTCTATTGTGCATTTGACATTGATCAGAAAATATCTTACATCCACGTGAAAGCTTTCTATTGGTATTAAATATATTGATATAGCTCAAAATTTGACTGCTCAGTGGGTGACAATGCTTAATGTGCTCGATTTCTCAAAATCGGACCAAAATCGCACATAGTTCATGTACATTTTTGGTCATATTTCAGTAAAGCAGAGGCAGTTACATGTACCTGATCAACAGGTTGAGTCAAGTCCCTGAGTAGTCCAGCTATGTGAAAATAATAGTGGCTTAAATTCCCCTTCCGGGTGACACCTTACCCCCAGCCACGTCTGATATATAATGTTAGTTCCCATAGTGGTCAAAGGATTATGTAAAGCTTAGTGTTTCGAGACCTCGCTCTAACATTTTTTCTGGTAAGGTGACATAGAGATTAAAGGGTTATATGAAGATTAGAGTGATTTAAAACATTTTGTTAACATATTATTTATCGTTAGTTGCCCCAGTAAAGAGATGGAAGGGTTATACCTATGGAGATTAAAGTGTATCTAAAAATGTCATGTGATGAAAATATAAATATAATTTATGTTATCATTGAAAGTTAACCAGTAAAATTGAGGGGGTAATTTTAAACTAGAGGGGTTACATTGAAACTAGTTTCAGATTACCCCCGGTGGTAACCTGAACAGGAGGGCAATCTGAAACTGTTACACCGGCATTTTTGAGTTTTTTTGCTAGCCCTAATGCTCAGTCACACCCCAGCAGACACAAGACGTAAATCAATGTTGGTTTGACGTTGGTTCAACGTCGTAGACTTTGGACCAACGTCAAACCAACATTGATTCAACGTCTTGTGCCTACTGGGACATAATTGACGCACGACCCACACACTGAACGAAATTGATTATTTTTTGCGAGAGCGTCTGTCGTGCGTCAGCACTCGTTACTGGTTCGTGGAGCGCGCTGCACTAACGCTAAGTATTTTTGTTCCCATTGTACAAGGGAAGTTGTGAAAATATTGAGCGCATATATGAACAGGGTAGGTAGCATCCTCGAATAAAGGGTGTATACGGGTCGGACCGCTTTAAAAGGGTCTATGTGGCCGTGAGATTATTAGCGGACGTCCTTTAAAAACACTGTCTGAATCACGTCATGCATGAGTGATTCTAACAGAGATGTGTCTGTTTGATTTAAGTACAATTTTATAAAGTCACGCTTCGGTTTGATTTATCATTTTTATTAATATCAACGTACAATAAAGCAAAAATACATACTACGGCCGAAGACATTATTGATAAATTAGATATAATAGACACATATAATAACAGTTGTCTGCTCCCGTGCACTCATGGTATACTCATACAATAACGCTGACCTGTTTTAGCGAAAACCATACAGAAACACGTTCTACGTTTAAATCCCAAATGAATTTGGTTCTGAATATATATTGTTTACATTTGATTTATTATACATAGCCTATTTATTCATTACTATACAGTAGCTAAAATGCAAGTGTATTGTTTTGATAACAAAAGAATACCGACATTGATAAATGCAATGGTTTAATACTTTCAGGTAAGTGTGTAGCAATATTGATTTGCAAACCATCGTTAGTATGCTCAGAAAAAAACATGTTTTTTATAAAATAATTTTTTTTTAAGTGATTTAATTAGATAATTATACTATTCAACTATGGCGTATTTTTTATTGGAGTGGGGGGCAACCTAATTACGAAGGTCAAAAGGGATATATTTACAAAAAATAAACGATTTTTTCATGTTTTTGTCATTTTGGATATAATTGCTATGACTGATGTCTTAATGATGCGGCTAAGTTATAGATATATTTGTCGAGCTCCATTGAACATATATACATATTTTTTCTGCCTTGTCATTTTTTCCGCATGACGAGCAGTTAAGGTGGGGATCATAGCTACAATATATTATTACATCACATTTTGATGAAGTGAAAATAAATGCAATCACTAAAAAGTATAATATATATTGTAATTCACTCTCAGTAAAAAATTCTTCAGTTTTTATAACCATAACAGAGATAGAATTATTTCTATAACCTTATTTTATTCAATAAATATCAGCTCATGCTGCCGTCTGTTAAAATAAAGACATCCACGAATTAATACACAGTACCGGCCCTTTTTAAGCGGCCGCGCCCATCTGAAAACCCGACTTTTGTTTGAGGATGCTTCCTGTACCCATCTTGCCACATCAGGTCTGACAGTCAGATCACTGGTCTGACATTGACAACAGGTGTGCTTTGCAGCTGTACGAAAGGAAGGGGTGCGAGCAGCATAAATATTCATTATGACGTCACCGGTTTACTGTCTGTAATGTGGAAGGTCACACTCATGTCCACTTATCCAGGAGTCTGCCGGTAGCAGACAACTGTATAGATGGAGATGCCTATGCCCTGATAAACGCATAAATGCACACGCCGAAAGACCGCCAGAACCACGTATATGGCGCCATAGAACTACGTTATATCAACGTCAAATATGTTTGCTTTGAATTACATGGTTGCCCGTTGAGGGCGCCGAACAGTCGCGGGCAACGCACCTGAACTGCGCTGCATGAGCGCTCGAAGCAGGTGCTGGGCACACGCCGGCACTTCGCCCAGCACTCGAGCAACAGGATGTGACCAATGATCATTTACAATAAGATGGTCGACTCTCTCCAAAACGTGAAATCGCTCTCAGTGTAATTATGACATTGATCATATTAAAAACAAAACACACTTTACATCATAAAAATCAGAAAAATAAGTATTGACGGAGTTTTACTTGTATTTTTTATCCAATAATTTGGTGGTTAGTTATCAATACTTTTTAATTGTCTTATTCCCTTTGGTACCTCAGGGGTTGATGCGCCTGTATAAGCAAGTATGCATATTCATTGTTTACAAACAACAGGTGACGCCCATCTAACACGAGACGTTGACCCAATTGTAGTTTGACGCTGGTCCAACGTTTGTAATGCTGGTCCAGCATCACCCCATCATTGGTTCATCGTCTCGTATTTCCTAGCAGGTTACGATGTGTGCAAGGGTTAAGATACTGACAAAGAAAACCAAGATAAGGACAAATGAAAACAGTATTACTATACTTCAAAGTCGAATTAAACGGATCATTTGGTATGTTTATCATTCGGAGTATACCTGAACAGAAATATTTTGCTGATATAAAGCATGTTATACCATATGGTTACTGTTACTGCTGATTCACCTGATCTGAGTGATTCTGTCACAGAATTAGCTTATTCAATGCTGAAGTCATTCACGCCACAAATGGGTTTGCCATTGAGGAGGATAATATTATTGTATATATCAGTGGATATATTTGTCGCAAAGTGTCGCGATCTGCATGTGATCAATGTAAAGTAATTTTGATGCCAATAATAAATTGCATACATTTCTGTCTAGGAAGCAATATTAGAATAGTCAGGGCGTGGGGCTTTTGTTCCACGTCAAAACTTAATACAATATCAATTAGTTCAAATGAACGAATTTTCGGAAATATACCTGACAAATTCTACATATGAGTCATAAAAGAGATCAAAGACATGATCACATGTAAGTTGTAAATGTTTCATGTCCCATTCAGCTACACCATGTATTGCAGGAAAATATTGCAGTAATACCAGTAATGGAAGGAGAAATAGAAACTTATTACAATTCAACTATAAATAAGTTGTGTAATAAAAATGAAGGTGTCTTGTTTTCAAGATATCAGCATACTGCTAACGCTACAGTCCTCAGTGACATTGATGATAATGGTCCGAGAGAGAAGGTTTACATATTATAATTTCAAATATTGCTTATGTGTTATATATATATATTTTTAAATAATAAATGTTTAATCAAAAGACACGTTTGTCAAGTTATGGTTGTTACCAATGTTTTGCCCCTATCTCCTTTGTAGTCGCTATGCTTGACGACATATCGTCACTCCCCTCCCGTTCTGTGCCCACATATTTGTGTACTTTCTCTACACAGCTCTTCTGTTATTTAAATGAAGACATTTTAATCTCTAAAATTGTATCATAATATAAGATGACTTATCTGCTATATTAGCAGTTATTTTCATTCCAAAAATAAATATTGCAGTGATATTGTCATAACTGTCAAACTTAGAAAAACATTATTTTTTATTTGGCGGATAAAGTGGTGAAATTATTACTTGTTTTATATGATGATACACTTGCCAAAGCGTAGTTCCAACTCCTATTATAAGGGGACACCACTGCATAATGTATTACACGCATCTGTATGGTGAAAAGTCGACCATCTTATTGTAAATGATCATTGATGTGACTATGTCATTTCTACAGCCTAATCCTTGGAGCTCTGAAGAACGAAATTTCCTTTTTTTCTTTTAAGGTGGTGTTTCACACGATACACGGCTTTATGTGCTTAATTAGACCCGGCCGTAGGACGGTAGCCCATTAAAGTGACTGGCCCAGGCTAAAATCATAAACATGACTTATTATAAAATCATAAATCATGACTTATATATTATATATATTACTTAATATGACCATATGATGTAAACATGTCCATAGACTAGAACTGCAACAAAAGTTTTTTTTAATTTTCTGCTGCGCATTCACCAGTTAGGCTAGATATAGAGACGAAATTCCCGTATTTCTTATTTTTGGCATGGTTTTCCAAAATTAGAAATCTGGAATTTCGTCTCTATATCTAGTCTAACTGGTGAATGCGCAGCACAAAAATTAAAAAAACTTTTGTAGTTTTAGTCTATGGACGAATTCTGACGCACGCCCAGCGAATCACAACGCACTGACCAAAAATCATTATTTTTTGTGCGCTGAACGTGCGTGATGGTATGTGTGATTGGGCCTTAAGTCTTCGCGATAGTGTAAGTAAGTCTTGTCGAATTGTAATGTCATGTTAAAAATATTAGTCTTGTCGAATTGTAATGTCATGTTAAAAATATAAGTCTTGATAATAATATAACAAAGTCTTAATCAAAAAGTTAAAAAGTCGTGATAATTATTACGATTATGTAACGAAGTTTGTTAAATTATGAATCTCAGCTATAGAATTGCCATGTGTAAATGCAGCCAGCATTTGGCTGGATGAAGCAAATGTTGCAGAAATTGTGGCATTGCCACTGGAAAATGCAATCTGCTTCAAATGAATCTCATGTAGTAAAGCTTAATATCAATCTTACAACATCCACTAGCATTATACGTGGTTTAACGGTTACTTTAGCGGTGTATCAACATAAAAAAATATATATCAAAATATCAAAAATATATTGTCATTGATTCTATAGATTTACAATTTCCCAAAATATTTAATTTAATTAGGTAATACATTTAGGGATAATGTTTGTAATTAAAAAATATGCGAATACTTAACTATGCAAATTATTTTAATAACGTCATGGTAAACATGCAAACTACATAGAAAAGCATGTATATATTTGAAATATAAATTATAATCTGCATCAGTACATGTATATTAAATGCGTACAAATAGTTGAAAATACAAATTTGTCAGACATGCATGGTGTCAGACATAATTATATAAACGTGATGGTTTTGTTCATTTTGATCTCTCATTCCCTTACAAAGTCTAAATTATCCTCTATATCACAAAAGTATATTTGTGATTAAATTTCGCGGTATTTCAAAGCTAGTGACCACCCGTAAACAGCTAAGGGTGACCGTTTATAATAGGTTCATCCATATTTTATTTATTTCTTCATATATACTCATGCGTGTCCTGTCCCTTGTCCACTACATACCATCACCCCATTGAACATAATTTCATGGACACCCACAAATAACTAAATACATTTACATCTACGAGGCGTATATCAATTAATTTGAAGCCGGAACTTGTGCTAGTAGTTTTTGTTTCAAATGAATAGTGAGAACCAGAAAAATCCAGCACTCTGCGATAAGAACAGCAGTTATCACCAAGTCACATGCTCCGCTATCACTAACACATCTACCACCAGGAAGTGTAAAATATGGCTGTAGACCATCACCGGATGGTATACATGTATTATGGTAATACATTGGATTTTATATCACCAGCAACTAAAGTGGGCCTGTTATCGAAAAACAAATTCTGTCGTGCAAAGCAAAAAGGCAGTTCTGTTTACTTTACAAGTAAGCAGATACTGCCTTTTTGATTTACAGGGCATAAGTGTGATCGGTGGTGTACCCTTAATAGCCTTGATCTATTCCATGACACAATGTGTGTTCAGGCTCATTTAAACGGGTTTTTTTTACAGTGGCGGCCAAGTGTTGCCGGCATTGGCCCAAATTTTAAACATCAATAGGATTACTGCAAGTTTTCAAGCTAGCGTGTTATGCAACGTAAATCTTTAGACACAGACAATTTATATATGTATTTACTTATGTAGCGTACACTACTTTGTGCACTGATAAGAAAATGCAATATTATACTACTGGCTGGGACATGGCATCAGATATGCAATATTATTAATGCACCTGTCCCATAAAATATTATTTTCACCACTCATATATATATATATATATGTGACGCGATCTAGCAAAATGAGTCGTAAGCTGCATATTTAAACATTGTAGTTATTAAGATATCCCGAACCTACACAAAGCTACCTTTGAAATGGTATATAACATTACTCTGTAGCGTGTTCAACTCCAAAAATATGAAATATCTGAAGTCTGAAATTCCGTCATTTTGAGAAAATGGCATTTGAGGTTCAAAAAGGCAATTTGTGCACTTTTGGAAAATACCTCACAATTGTATTAAAATCAACTGAATAGAAAAAATATTCATTACCCCCCCCCCCCCCCCTTACATTTTCTTAATACTCATTTGCCAAAGAGCGACTTAAGATTCATTTTAACAGATCGGGTCACATATATCAACATGAAGTAACATTAATTATGATATCATAATTAAAACATTTTTTTATTGAATAAATTTTATGTAATTAATTAGAGTTTACAACCAAAGTACTCGGTACTCAAGTACTTTTTAAAGTACTTGTACTTGTACTTAAGTACTTTTGAAAATCCAGTACTTGTATTTGTACTCGTACTCGTCATTTTTTTAAGTACTTGTACTTGTACTCGAGTACTTTTGTCCAGTACTTGCCCCACGTCATACAGTCCCCTCCGTTGGGTTCACCCTTTATCCAGTGTGCAGTTAGAAAACGAAACGGGTATTAGATTGTATGAGAAAATACGGTTGAAGGGACAATTAAGGGAAAAAAATATCGTCAATACCGAAGCAATCAGATATTTATTACGCGTCATTAAAATATCATTATATTAAAAAAAGTGCATCAAAACTTCTAAAATTATTTCTTTAATTTAAAGAGATGTGTCTGCTGTAAAAAAAACACACGCAAAAAAACATAATTTAAATTATTATGAAACGGATAGCGAAAAATGTTTATTATATCTCTTTAAAGTTTACGCAATAATTACATTAGTTTTGCTGTGTGTATTTTTAGTAAAACTATCTAAATAATTATATCTTCCAATGATCTTATTAATTAGCTTGCCACTTCAGCCGTTTTTTATCATTCCCTCTTTTTTTTTATTGGGCGGGGGCTTTGGTGCAGTGGTTAAAGCTGCCTACCTGGAATGTCGGATATGGCGGGTTCGCTCCCCCTCTGCCGTTCAGGTTTCAAATAAATGAAAGTTTTTTCTCGCTGACTTGTTAAGGTTCAATATTGTGGGGAGTCTTTGTGACACATGTGTAGCGTGCTGGGCCTCAGACTACAATGGATCAAATTCGCCTCATTCATCTCACCATCCTAGAGTTTTCTCCTGGCCCAGGATTGTTTTACATAATTTTACAGGGAATGCAAGTCTTTACGCTATACCTGATTACTTCGGTTTGGCCGTTTTTGCCATGGAAATAGCTTTTATTGAAGATATTTAATTCCCTTACCCCTTCAGCCGTATGTTCTTGTACAATGCAACAGGCCATTTCGTTTTTCAATTAGACCTCGTCCTTTCAGCCGTTTATATCGCATTCGCGCCGTTCTTCTCGTAGTTTTTTATTTTTCTTTTTTTTACATAATTTTGCATGTTATACGTTTAATATTCTGTTTTTGCCGCTTCTTAGTCGTGTTCAATATATATTTAATTGCTCTATTGTATCGAGATATATATCTTTAAATTAAATACAGTGACTGTGCCTATTATATGTTTTGCTGCGCGTAAAATTATCTTTTCAACCACTGATTATACCTAGTTCACAATTTTGCGAAATATATGGGGTGGTCCAGATGGCAGAGTATAGAAAAACAAGCTTGCAAATTCCGAGAAGATCGGCTGACAATTTATTGAGTATTAAATAGGCCGAAAAATGCGCTACAAAGACACGACGTCTGTTTGTCTGTTTTCAATATGTGTTTCATTTTTTGTCTGTAAATAAATAATTAATCAGTGATACCATACTGATTTCGAAAGGGAAAAGACTTGGCTGAAATTGGTGTGAGTGAAGAGAACTGTACCACCTGGGGTGTGACGGCGGGGATTCAATACGGCTCCGCGAAACACGTCCGGGAGCTGGAAACGCATCCGGTTTACAGGGTGAGCGAGTGAAAATTGCTTTATTCGCTTTCGGCACAATCATGGCAATATCGCGATAAAAGGAAGCCGAAAGTCGAGAATATGCCCTACTCTTTCTGAATAACTTCAAGGGTTCTTCATAGTCTTGATCACGATGGGTTAAAATATAGTTAGCAAACGCCACCCTCCACAACGTGTTACGGGTTAGCAAGCATTCCATATCTGAACCGTAAGATGGCGTGTCGCCGGCGACACGCGATCGATTTAACCCCTATTAACGCCCTCAAAATACATTTCAATTGGGTTTACCTAACTAAGTGACCACTTATGCATACACTCAGCTGATTTTGAAACATTTTATCAGCTATGTATCATGTGAGAGCAATTTTAAAATACCTCCCGAAAAATATTTTGGCCATTTTAACCATTTGTGAAGATGTGAATATCTCACGTTTCAGATACATGCTGCATTCTAACCCGGAGCATAGTGGAGGGCGAGATCCTTCTAACTAGTAAAATAGGGACATCTTAATCAAGTTCACTTTTATTACTAAGCCTCGTACCAGCTACCGGTACCAACTTAAATTGGGACACTGACAAGCGTTTGAACCGGGGCAAAATACATGTCGTCCCTTCGGATATGAAAGGGTGTACCTGCCACTTTATCAAGTGGCAGATACACCCTTTCATATCCAAGGGGACGATGTATAGTCTTGTCCACAGAAAATAGCGATATCCTCTCTCAGTAAACACGGGACAATAAACCGACGTTGGGATAATGTTGTGGCGACGTCAATGACGTTGGATCAACATTAACCCAGCATCAGCTCAGTCTCTCATGCATGTCTGCTGGTATTTCATAACAACAATAATATTGAGAATACTAATATCTTACCGCTACATATCACCATGGAAATCAGGCAGACAAGTTGTAACAGCAGAATGGGTCCCCAGGTTGTAGAAGCTTCCATCTCAGCACTGTTAGTTGTTTAGATATGCAACAGACGCTGCAGTGGCACAACAGTCTGACGTTGATGTTGTAAAATATTCAGATCACAGTTTGGTTGCGCAGCCCCTGGTGACGTTGTCTGGTTATGTAGTAATCTGCATAGTAGCCTACGGGCGTTTTTTATAGGTGATCTATCACCCCTTATATAGTATGAATAAATTTGTGACAAATAAATCAAAGTTGCCACAAGATGGGGCACAAGTGTTTCCTTATATGGGGTGATTGGCTATCATGTGACCCTCTGTGAGGATCACATGATAGCTAATCACCCCATATATGGACATAATTATTCATACCATATAAGGGGTGATAGATATGAGTCAACACAGGAAGCGCCAAACTGTTCCGCAATCTCACGTCACCGAATGTAGCGGACGGCCAATCCTGTATTTGAGGAAGCTTATATATATATACCACAAATTCATAGAATATGGTGGGGGTAGGTCTAGTCCGATAAAGTCCTGTTCAGACCTGACGTGTCAGGCTTGTTCGACGACAAAAACGAAAACGGGCGTGGGTGTTCGCCTCCGTTAAAATGGGTTCTCAAGAAACGGTAGAGATATACACTTAAGCCAGTTGCCGTGACGTTATCCTTCCGCTAACGCCAGCGATCAGCGCCGCCATAAAGACGAGCGTTTTTATCCTGCTGAGCGCAATATAGACTGGGAAAACCCAGAAACTGATGTCATTTTACTGGGTATGAGGCGTTAGAGCGTTAGAGCGTTAAAAAATCAGTCACTGAGCAATTTTTTGATCGCTGACGATTGACGCTTGACGCTACACGAAAACATGGAAATAGCAAATGATGAAAGTCCGTGTGGCGTTAAAAACTTTAAAAAGTAACGGATCACGCTGGCAATGAACGAGTGCATGGAAAACCGGCTTTAGTGTAAAAAGGTGGCTTCTTCGGACTTCGAAAACAAGAAGCCACTACAAAGAAAACACGTGCACGGCCAAGTAAATAACATAATTCGCATTCTTTGCGACGTGACGAGGAGCAGTGCCCCGTAATTGGCTGGCAAGAAAAAAGTTGTAAACCTCCACCGCGCATCTGCGATAAAAGTTGAAAATTTTTCAACTTTCTGTGGACGTGCCGCGAGGGGTACCGTCCGTGCGTTCAGGACATTTTCTAGTGTGAACACCTTATCCTATTATACTGTACAATGCTCAACTTTTACGGACGCGTCGTAAAGCTTATGTCCCACCGGACTAAAATCAAATTACGATCCCTTGCGATCCCACATCGCGGATATTCGTGGAATGATGGTGGGTGATCGGGAATTATCTTAACAGATATTAACAGATTTTAGCAGATGGTAATATGCCTTAGAAAATTCCGCACCTTATGGAAAAAACGCTTAGAAATCGCTGCATTATTGATCGAATAATTCATCTTAGAAACGTGAAATTCGTTGTCGAAGCGGCACCACTTCTACATTTTTTTCTTACAGTCCTCCACTTCTACACTCGGAATGCTTGCTCGTTCACCCGGGTTAGATTACGGTGTCCCCAAGGGCTCTGTCCTGGGACCACTGTTGTTCACTCTATATACAACGCCCTTAAATAGTGTCATCACTGTGGCATAACATCTGCCACCATCTGTACGCTGATGACACACAGATTTTTCCTTCTCTTTCTAAGACAGACCCTGAGATGTCACTGTCGCTGGTCCAGCAGTGCTTGCAAGACGTCCCCGACTGGATGATAGCTGGCAAGATCAAATTGAATCCTGACAAGACAATCCTGACAAGATAAGACAAGAATTTATACTAATCGGCACTAAATCAAAACGAGACAAATTTAAGAGATATTTCCCCACAAAATTACTTGATCAGGATGTAACACCAACTGATTCGACACGAAATCTAAAGGTAGAATTTGACAAGGATTTCAATTTTAAGAATGTTATATAAAAAATCTGTCGATCATGCTACTATCATAAACGCGATTTGCGTCGCTTGCGCAGATGTTTAACAGCGGCAGTGACTGAGACGATAACAACTTGTGTGGAGCAAGCTAGACTACTGTAATTATATCCTCTATATATAACATCCCAAATCGCGAGATAAACAAGCTGCAAGGCGTTCAGAAATGCTTGACCAGGGTTGTGATCTGTTCTCCACGATTCTGCAGTGTTACACCTTTGTTAAAATCTCTACACTGGCTGTCTGTTCAATACTGAATAAAAAAGAAAATATGCACCCTCACATATATAAAGTAATACATAAATGTCAGCCAGTATATCTACAAATCTGCTCAAACCTTTAAACAGAACCCGTAATATCCGCTCCTCAAATGATGATCAGGTAGTTGTTTCTCCCAGAGTGAGTTCTAAGTTGGGTGAGAGGGATTTTTCGGTTGCTCCCCCCTCATCAGCTCTGGAATTCTATCGCTCTTGAGATTAAAAAATCATTTCGGAGTCATTTCGGAAAAAAATGAAAACTTTTTATTTCGGCCAAGCTTTTCTATCCCAAATCCCCTGTGTCCCGGCATGCAGGATCTACGAGTTGGAGCGGCAAGCGGACAATGATAACAAGCCTGATTCGGATTTGCAGCGCCTCTGAGCTCGGGACACATTATAAGTTTTTCATTTCATTTCATTTCAAGCTAATTACTTTTTTCAAAAGAATTAGGATTTTTCATTTTATGTAAAAAAAAATATATTAGAAGCTGCTTTCCTCCCAACACTTTTGTATGGCTGTTATAGCTGGCTTACAGATAATGTGAGTAAGGTAGAATTGGGTCTACCACTCGTGGCAGCAATAATTAAAGGTGAACAGACGGAATTATTTCAAACTATGATTCCTGCTAGATCCACAATGACAGATGACCCATGTATGTACTGTTTAGATTTAACGTTGCAGAGCAGGAACAAAAGAGCGAGGTACATAAAAAGTGATTCTCTAACTTTGGGACTTTAACATTTGCTTCACACCTACACAGTTAAATAATATGAATACAAAAACATTAAACATAAATTCCACAAAAATTGACAATTCAATTGGTTGTGTCACAATTACTAATGGCTCCCCGTAAATCGTGGGGGCTACCCAAGAGCTTCACAGTGCGACATTTGTGACAGTTTTATACAATTATCGATGCGTTGTTTCCCAGTTTGCTACACTGTGATATTGTAAAAAGCATAAGATCAGTATCCGATGCATGTATACACCATATAGGTTTCTTGACTATTATTATGATTGTAACCAACATTTTATGCAGCTTTTTTGATAAAACATCTTGTGGCTGGCTATTGTTGTGATTGTTGTTCGGCTACTTTATTAGCTAAGAAGTATTAGAAATTCCTTAGTTTTATTACTTCCGAAAAAGTGGTGTAATCTCAGACCTGTGTGGAACATTCAACTATGCGACTTTCGTCAATTACACCCACAAGCAGTTGGCCAGATCGCAGCAATTATCAACTGAATGTTTGTAAAGAGCTTACTAACGGGCATTTCTTTAAATACTCTACATGTATGATTTATATATGCTGGTGGTTAACATTGCTCAATTTTGTCTGTCTGTTGATGTGTTTGATCATCGAAAACCATTACCTGATTCTGGTTCGTGATGAAGAATTCCAATCACCATTTACAGATCAACTTACTCCCTGAATGACCTTACAATGACAAGAGACGTACACTCACTGGAATTGTGTACCTTTGATGTCTTTAGTTTTTTATCCCATGTCGACCCTTGTTGTTTTTCATCTTATATTCCGTCCGATTTTTTTTTTCCCCTTTTTGTCCTATATATTTTCTCTCGAGCAACTCAGTCCTTGACAGGTCTAAGCTTACTATCTCATACACCATGGGGCACTATAACTTTTGTCATAAAAAAATACAGTTTTGAATGAAACGTCATTTAATTCCAATTTGATTAAGCTGGTATGGCCAACACATGTTCTTAAACACTGTTAAATGTTGTGTCGTTCTAACATTTTTTTCAGTTTATTCAGCCAATTCAATAGATATGGAGAAATAAAGAATAGCTGCTGATTACATTTTGCTCGTGATGTCCGCTATAGCATCATCTCCTTTGTGGATTTTATTTAGATGTTATTGTACCTGACAGACACAGACTGTTGCCAAAGAAAGCTTCCTTGATAGAGAATTCATCCTTTTACATTTCGCTTCAGCGCTTAAGGATCCGTGGTCTTTAACTTGATCGTGCATATGTGCAAAAGCATATTTTGGGCATATTATAGTAATATCATTGTTGAAATTACAAATCATATTTTTGCTTATTGACCTTGATATACATTTTGACCTTAAAGATGACCTTTAATCATTCAAATAGTACCACAAATTAATTCTTCAGTCAGACACACATTAAAAAAGGTATTACACTTGCTGCTATTTGCATTTGTAAAAATCATATGTTTGCAGTTTTGACCTTAGAATTGACCTTTTGACCTAGCTAACAGATGATCTTGAATCAGCAAAACATTATTAGAAATATATTTTATAGTCAAAAGTTACACCAAGAATGTTCCTATTTATGTTGAAGATTACCTTGAATCAGTAAACAAATACTACAAATGAGTTTAGAGATATTACACTTGTTTATAGCCCTTTTTATTAAAAAGTATATTTGACTCTGAAATTGACATTTGACCTTGACCTATGGCACAAAAAAGTAGAAATCAAAATCGTCCGCTGCAATGTTCAATTTGGTCCAAGTAGCATTCGCGCCAAGTGGCATAATTCTTCTACAAAAAGCAGTTGGAGGTTCATTTTGCGTAGTTAACCTGTCCACAAAACTCTCAACCCCTTGCACAATATAATTATGGGTGTTTTGAAAAAATAGTAGTTTCACAACTCCCGAGCCCGTGTAAGGGCTTCTCATAGCTTTCATGATATTCATTTTGTTATACAAGTGGTGCTTTTCAGTCTTGAAGACTGTCAGTTGTGCCTGGGTTTGTAGAGACTGAGGCAAATCGCATGCAGAGAAATATGGACCTTATACATAATTATAAGGTCCACGATGTGTTTGTATTTTACATTGCATATTCTTTCATGATCTGACTTAAGTATTATCACATATGAGGCTGTGTGAGTGCCTTGTCCTGCGTGAATGAGATAAATAATTGTGTGTACGTTGACAACTCTAAATTACAAAATTTAAAATTGTCACTAATGTAGTCATACCAACACCTCATAATTAGTCCATGGACTTTTTCACCAAGGTGTGAATATGTATAAACACTGACGAAATTTGACACAGGGACAATACATCCTCACTTCGCCATGTGATTGAGCTACGCTCTGCGTAAATTGAAACTGGACTGGTGAGGGTGGGACAATAAGTCTTGCATTATATGTTTTGGAGGGGGACGATAACTCTCCATAATAAAAGGCCTAATTTACATTGAAGATAGCCAATATATGAATTGCCGATTATCACATTATGCCTCTTAACTATGAAACAAATAAAGATATAAAAATGAAAAACATGTTTTAAAAATCAGTTGTAATACGATCAAACACGAGACTCCAACCAAATGTTGTTTTAATGGTGGGCTAGCGACGCAGACTGTGGTACATCATTACACCAACAGAGAAATGAAATGAAATGAATCGGGCTTTAGGCCACATTGGTGCACGTATAGGCTAAACTGGGCCAGGAAAACCTCCTGAGGATGGTGAGATGATTGAGATGACACTGCCCTCCAGACACAGGATTCGAAATTCGAACCCCGGCGGTCTGAGACCGAGCACGCTACCTCTCGGTCACAGAGGCTCCCCACAATACTGACTTTCACACGTGGATGGGGAAGAAACCTTTTTGTTTCTTTCAAATCGACGAGACCGGGAACCGAACCCCGAACCCTGGCGTGAAAGGCGGCGGTGCTAACCACTACCCTAGGGCCCCGCCCACACCAACAGAGAAGCAAGTCAATTTGTTCACTGGGCCCTCTGAATGTGATCCCATTTGACAAATAAATATATATCTATTTATAGGTACAAAGCAGGTACTTCTGAATTTCTGAATTTGAGGTCTGAAATCCAATGTCCGAAGTCTAAAATCCGAAGTCTAATGTCCAAAGATCGACGTCTAAAATCCAAAATCCGAGGTCTGAGGTCCGAAGTCGAAAATCCAAAGACCGTAGTCTAAAGTAAGAAGTCCGAAATCCGAAGTCTGTCCGAAGTCTATCCGAAGTGCGAAGCCCGAAATATAAAATTTCCACCAATATTCAAAATGCTGCCAAAAAAACGTAAACGCAAAATTTCAATCAATCTATCATATTAAAAAATACCCCAAACAAATTGCTTAAAATTCAAATTGACCAACAACATGCAAAATGACCGCCAAAAAACACATTAAACTTAGTTCAAACTTTACTGTTACTTGAAAAATCACAGTCACCCTACGGTCACCTTGATCTTGTTAAAGTGATAACAGTGTCTGTAATGTTACTGCAATCAAATGTGTCGTTTATTTGTCATGTTTACAGAATCACCGCTCATCATAACGTGAGAATAGAAACTGCTAAAGCTCTGACTGGTGTTGTATTACTTTATTCTTCGCCCAGCATATGTTTTAGGGAAGATTATTTGTTTCCAACATTTTAAAATGTTTTTTATTCACAAACCACATGCCACAAATATTCATATATCCTCATAATTATTCATACATGATTATAAATCATAGCTGGTGATCATGAGCAGTTACAATCCAAATATATTTTAATATATATCAACATATCATCAGTGAGCATTATTGAACAACAATAATTTTCGATATTTTATCACATCTCATTTTTGAAGCTTTTGGATTAATTAAATCAATACCTTAAATTTAGAATTCCATATTTTGAATTAAATTAAATTAAGTTCGTGAATCAGACTTATTTAGCCCTTCAACCGACAAATAATTATTCAATTGGAATTTTTACCTACTTGAAGTTGTGTCTCGCTGAAGCGACCCACAACTTCAAGTGAGTGAAAATTATTAAGGTTTGGCAAAATAGAGGTCAATGATTTCGAAATATTGTTGATTGATGTCACGTTTTATCTTTGACATGTTTTTAGAGGATGAACTTAATGTGTTAATATAAAAAATATAACATATAATCGGGACCGGCGGTGAAAGGCAGGTGGGGAATGTGCCACCCACCGGACAAACGTCGCAACAACGTTGTGTGGGCCAGTGGGCAGTGCGACGGATTGTGTACAATTAAAACACACCATAGCGTGTTCCGGTTTACATGGTATAGTGGAGGGAAATATATTGCTAACAACCGTTTTTCACTATTCAGGTAGACTTCGACATATGGGACGATATTTCAATACCATAATAATGCATGACATAAATTATGACATTTTATACGCGTAGGAATTTACAGAAATAAATACGCAGCAAGCTGGGCAATGCTACAACAATAATGATTTTAAAGTGAAATCCGTAATGATTTGTTATGATAATCCGTTTGAAATGTGTTTCAGTAACATAATCATGACAGTAATATATTAGTTATTATTTTGCTCCGTCGATCTACACTTAATGCTAATGTCTTACTATGTTGTTATACAAGGAAAGTATGTCTGTATGGTAACTAAGACCAGTATGCAGGCCTACGTGTGTCCATGGCGAGAGTGGCATATACATACATGTATACCGTAACTAACGTTGTAGAACATGGATTCAATAAGTTAGCCATCCGATATAGTCCCTGGAAACACGCTTTCGAGGCTGACATTAAATCAAAACTGGTTCAATGTCTCGTGTTTTCAAGGATATTATATGTGCATGATTATAGAATAAATACTGTCACGATACGATACTCTAAATTGATGTAAATTATACAATTATATACATGCTTATCTGATAAAACACCTTTTGTCTCAAATATGTTCTTGTCGCCTTCATCAGATGAAATCAGATGAGGACCCCACAAAACAAAAAACATATGCATAGCATTTATACAACGTCGGCCCAACGTCGTCGACGTTGATCCAACATTCCAACATTGTATTCATGTTATACAAATGTTCTGTGTTTGCTGGGGCACCTTACTGTGATTATACCTCGATTATTTTGCTGAACAGACATCACTTCACCTGAGCGTCAGATTCTGTCCATTAGTACAATGAAAAAATGGGGGAAATCTCATATGCAAAGTACCAGACGTTCATCCTTTAAAGCGCTGAAATATGTTTGTATAAATTATGGAGACCAAAGGGTTTTTTAATTTGAAATAATCAACAAAGACATAATAATTTTTATCAATACCATGCTTAGTTATTATATGTATGCCTTCAAAATACAACTGAAGAATTATTGTTATTGTGTGCTTTCCGGTTGAACATTTTCAAGACAATATCTTATAATTATATTACTCGTCTATTGGTTTACAATTAACATGTACGTTTCAGTTAAATATTCACAGAAAATTCTGATATATCATTTATATACTTCCATGCAAATCCAAAAGGAAGTAACTGCTTAGTTTTCATGTAAGCCGTTACTGCCATTTGACTTTGCAAAACAGTGTATCGACGTGCATTAGATATTTTGAAATACCATTTATGTGCAGTACAAAATGTAATCAGGTAATACAATGCATACATATCTCATAATTATTATAACATTGTCATAATATTATTATTCATCGTGTTTTATTTATTATCAGTATAAGTATGATTGTGGCAGAAATCTAAACCAGTAAACAAGAAACATTTGTATAACATTTGTAAAACGTGGGACCAACGTCTCCAACATTGTACAAATGTTATACAAATGTTTGTGTTTGCTGGCTAGGCACATGTGTCGACCTCGATATATCACGTCAAAGCAATTGAATGACGGGTGGTCATTGGGTGGATCGACCCCGTGGTCAGCAAACAAGCTCCTTGATTAGGTACGGTACAATTAGGAGTAGACTTGGACACATTGGGTCCTCAACGGTGCTGTACAATAAACATGATTAAAATATAATTATACACCACTTTGTACACTGAAAAAATATATACACTAAAATATATGCATGCCTCACTAATATACACTCAAAAATATACAATACATGTATCAAATCTACATATTTTCTTTTCCATATCTATATACGTATTATAATCATGATAATTAGGCAGAAATGCTATTAGTTTGTCCAAGTGGAGGTGATATTTCATAGTGGACTTTGAGTTTATGTCCAAGTGGAGGTGATAATTCATAATGGACTTTGAGACAATTATAATGTAATTGTATATAATTTTGGTCTTCTTCGCCATACTGGTATAGTTCCTCAAAATACCGCGGTTATGTGAAAAAATACATCTATATTGTTTTGAAATTTCGGCCTTAGACCGCCAGGGCTCGAATTATGACTCCTGTGTCTGGATGACAGTGTCATCTTATTCGTCTCACAATCCTCAGGATATTCTCCTGGCCCAGTTTAGCAAAAAGGGGTCTGGCTAATCCGAGTTTTTCTCTGATTTTTTTCTTAACTTGACAAGACCCCTTAATTGGTCTGGGAACGCGATGGTCGGAGGGGGGGGGGGCACATCACCGATGGTCTGCTCAACGCTGGGCCGACGGCATCAACTTGTGGCCCAATGCTGTGCTAGCATTCAACCATCCTTTAGGTCAATACACTCTATGTTTGGGTTATTCATGAATTCTTATCAATATTGTTATATATATTTAAAAATGTTTTTGAAAATCTGAAAAATCTGAAAAAATGAAATAATGATCTGTAGGATACACTACTTCATTTCAAAATTAAAAACTAAAATTGATGTCAACAAACTGAGTCGCTTTAATATTGAGGTGACGAGGTATACAACTAGGCGTATCTGTCTGATAATTAGATCAAATTCATGTGGTATGTATACGCGCAGACATTGCTTTTCTGAAATTTCTCAATTGCCTGGGCACAACTCCATTGGAATTTCTCAAATAGGACATTAATCTGTTATATCCTATGACCTTGAGGTAACCACGTCTGAAGTGTTTGTTTGTCAGGCCATAAATAATACTGTTTAGGCTAGAGTTGGTGTGAGCAAACAGAATTGTAAAAATGTGAATTTCGCGTGGGAATGTGTTTTCATGATCCACCACCACAATTATGGCGTACGGCACCCAGCAGAAGGCAAAAATCACAAAAATAATGAATAGTGTTCGGGCCAATTTCAGGTATTCTTTATCTTTGATAGGTTTTCTTTTGGGAGCTGTTTTATTCGGATTATCAGGTGTTACTTTAGCTGGTGGGATCTTAACATCACTCGCTGTTTGTGGGTGTGGTGTGTTATCTGTGGCAGGGTTGACCCTGTTGAGAATAGGTGGTTTCAATGTGTTAGGGGCCTTGGGACCATTAACTAGGTTTGTGAGGTCCTTGCTGGTGCCTGGCTTAGGATCTGATACAGCGTCGTCAGAATGAGAATCTGGACCACTCTCAAAACTCGGCTCGGAAACTTTGGTGTTTGGAGTGGGATTCATTTGAGTGCTTGTGTTAGCATGCGATTCTTGTGTGCGCGAATGAGATGGTGGATTCAAATTGCTCTCTTGGGTCGCTTCGTGGCCACCGGCCACCTGGTGCTTGCTTTTGCGCACAAACAAATATATCTTTAAATAACATATACTGATTAACACTACAGGGAAACAGACGCCAACCAGGGAGAAGAACATGGTATAGGAGAGGTCGGCTGTTCGATCCCACACGCAGCTCAGTGTCTTGTGGTCATAGACGTGGTCACCCCAGCCGTACATGTTAGGGGTCTCTAAAATAAAACAAAGAACCCAAAGAACCACACACATTGCCAGAGATTTAGGCAATGTATAGATGCGGCTGTACCAGTGAGTGTGACAAATGTTGACGTAGCGGTTGAAACCTATGGCTCCAATGCTCAGCAGAGAGCAGAAGCAGCTAGTGAGGCAAACACTGGCCACGACCTCACAGAGAATCATCTTGTCTGAGAACCACTGGCTCCCGTACAGAACACCTGAAACACAGTTGAAGATTACCCATTACAAAGCTGAAATATGTTTTTGTATAAAGTAGAAACCATGTAGATCAAAGTGGTTATCTCAATTTGAAATCAACATAAATGGCTTAGCTGGCTCTTTCTGCTTCATTTGAATACCTATGCTATGGGTCTACGACAAAATAAATATTTTAATTCTTTTTGTGCGGGCACAGTCTTTGGATGTCAGAATCTCACGTTTTTCTGACATCCAAAAAAAAAACGGTCCGCGCATCGAAGGCGTTAAACAAAATAATCTAGTAATTATTTGAGGGCGAATCGCGATAACACAATAGCGTGTTTCACTAATCCTTTAACAGCCGATCCCGATAACGGTCGTTTCATTTGCCAATTATTTTTAGTCAGCTCTTTCCGCTTTATTTGAATACCTATAATATAGGTCTACGACCATGAAAAATATTTTTACTCTTAACAGTGTGGGGCTTGACATTAGACGTGATAAACTGACGTCTGACGTCAGATTCTGACGTCTACATTCCATCAATCGCTAAGACAAAATGTTAGTTAAGTGGGTGAAAAATGAGAGGTTAAATTACTGAACATGTTAAATGTGTCCATAAAAAAGTTTATCTTACTGAAAATTAAATGGGTCCGTATCAGTCAATTTGGTTTTAGGTAAGTAATTATCGTGGCCTAGACTTATAAACGAGATTTGCACGTATACGTAAATAAAATACTTATTTTATTTACTTGGTATATGTGGAAAAAAATGAAAAATACTCTTTTTAGAATTTCGTGGACAAAATGGGAAAGCGATAATTTCTGTGACAAAAAACATAATATTTTAGATGTGAATTTACTCTTCCCAGCAAATACAAACCACTTGTACAGCATTTGTGCAACGTCAGCCCAACGTTTTCGCCGTTGGTCCAACATTGTACAAATAGTATACAATTTTTTTGTGTTTACTGTAATGCCAGAATAAGCAGTTCAAATGAACAGCTACTTCCTGCTGTTTTTGCAGGGCAGTATATCCTTAGAGACATTGAATACAAAATAAAACGTTTCATCACATTGTCAATAATATAAATGCATGTGCATTGGATTGTTTCAAGTGATCGAACATACATGCGCTTATTTCACGCCTTCCCGGAGAAAAACTCGACTGTAATTAAGATAACTACGTTCTTAAAATAAGCAATATAGATACAGCTGAAATGTATTTACACGTTTGTGCAAGTAGGTATTTACACAGTGGTCAGTGTGTAAAAAATAAAATAAACTCGCCGGTAATGTTCACATGTTAAAGACCGACAGGGGAATGTCAATTCATTGTCAATGCTAAATGAGCTGCTACAAAAATGAACTTACTGACAATGTTAAACGGGTCAACAAAAGCAGTGACACAGAGATCTGCTATAGCCAGGTTAACGATGAATACATTCCCAACAGTCCTCAAGTTCTGAAAACACATACATCTTCACAATCAATCTTCACAATTCAAAATGTTGAAGCTTAGCGTCAATAGTAGCACTGAAACGTTTTTATCATGTATATAGTTATAGTGATATTATGTGATAATCAACATGAAATATCCGAATAATGTTTTTTTTGTCAATTAATTTGAATGATTGAAGGAATTTATTAATGAATGAAAAATGAAATGAAATGAGTCGGGCTTTAGGCCACCTTTGTGCACATTATAGGCTAAACTGGGCCAGGAGAACCTCCTGAGGATGGTGAGATGATTGAGATGACACTGTCCTCCAGACACAGGATTCGAAATTCGAGCCCTGGCGGTCTGAGGCCGAGCACGCTACCTCTCGGTCACGGAGGCTCCCCACAATACTGACTTTCACACATGGATGGGGAAGAAACATTTTTGTTTCTTTGAAACCGCCGAGAATAAATAAATTAATTAATTAATTAATTAATTAATTAATTAATTAATTAATTAATTAATTAATTAATTAATTAATTAATTAATTAATTAATTAATTAATTAATTAATTAATTAATTAATTAATTAATTAATTAATTAATTAATTAATTAATTAATTAATTAATTAATTAATTAATTAATTAATTAATTAATTAATTAATTAATTAATTAATTAATTAATTAATTAATTAATTAATTAATTAATTAATTAATTAATTAATTAATTAATTAATTAAAATGCCATTTTTGTACACATGCAGATTAAACCTGGCCAGGAGAACCTCTTGAAAATAGTGTGATGACATTCAGACACAGTATTCGACATTCGAGACCTGGCGCTCTGAGCACGTTACATTTCAATCGAATGGACCATGATTCGTGGTTAGAAGCATTTAGTTTCTTAGAAACCTGAATATAGAAAACAGGATGTGCTCAGTTTGACAGGAGGCAGCGCTAACCTCTTCACCAGCGCCCCATCCCTTGTATGTAACGCTGGATAGGCAATCATAGCAAACATCAGGGTAGTATCAACCGATTAATAATGGCACATGCAAATATCCACCGTCACCATAGCCTTACAGCGCGGGGATCGAATTTAGACGTCATAATCTGACGTCTGTAGACGTCAGATTCTGACGTCTAAAGTCGAACCCCGCACTATGAGAGAACAAAATATTTCTTATGCCCGTAGACCTACAACATCAGTATTCAAATGAAGGGGGGGGGGGGGAGCAAACTAAGACATTTATGATGATTTTAAATAAATTGAAACTATTTGGCCTGCATGATTTTCATAACAAAAATTCAGCGCCTTATGTGTTAACATTAGCCTAGCAAAAGGCCACATTGGTCATGGTGACGCTCATCGTTATAACACATCAATGTGTTGTGATGTGATATAATAACTCACGGCATATTTTGTAATTTTACATGGTGTACAATAAATATTGTAATAATATTGTGAAATATAAAGTGAACCAAGTTTTAAACACGTATATAGCCGGTGTTTATCATTTACAATTTGTCTAAGACGTTGTTCTAACAGTAAATCAATATTGGGCCAACTTCTCATGTTTGCTGAGAATTTGTATAATATTTGTACAACGTCGACCCAACGACTTCGACGTTGGTCCAACATTGCACAAATGTTATAGAAACGTTGGGTTACTGTTGTTTGCCTTTGTGTGACAGAGCAGTAATCGGGAGTACATTTTTGTCTCATTGGATATGAAAGAGTGTATCTGCCACTTTGTAAAGTGGCAGATACGCCCTTTCATATCCATGGATACAATAACATGGGCGATCAAACGCCATTCATTTTATGCACAGTGATTGCATATTATAACTTGGAAAAAACACGATCATACTTTCCCCTGCATCATAATCATTGTTTTTCTTGAAATTTGATATGCTCTTGTGTTTCACAAGAGATCACAAACTGATGGAAATGTGGCTATGACAGAAAAGCGGCAGTATTAATTGATTTCATATTTCATTTGAAGAATGTTTTGTACTTGCAAAGAAAATTATGGCAATTGATCGGTGAACGTCCCAGTTTTGCCTAATATATTATGTTATGCTTTGAAATTGATACACTAATTACACAGTATGGGTTTGCAGGAAGGAAGAGCCGATGTGCCACTAATGATAAACTACCTATCCTGCATTGGCAATTTCTTAGGTATCACATACAAAAATTTGTGTATCACTCATCAAAATACATAGTATGAAATACTATTTGTCATTGATGTCAAAGAAAATGCACGAAGAAGCTTTAATGAGGCACGTCGTAAATCGAGAGGCAAGCACAAGGCTAATCTAAAGAAATCGAAATCCGGGCACGACTGCGTTGGTGACTATAGCAGCTATCAGACTCACAATGCACAGTGGATAGAAGACATCGATGGAACAAACAGTTTAATTACCCTCCCGACAAAACCAATCCTCTTTGAAACTCTACATGCACTCATCTCCACCTCGCTCTACTTATTCATAGAAAGAATGACGAAGACATCTGAGCAAATACATGAATTAACGCTGTGGTCGATATCTGTTTTTTTGCTAATTAGGATCAGTTGCCATCTGTTTCAGAGATGAAATGAGTGTGCATCAAGAGCTGCAAATACAGTCAATGTAAAAATTTAAAAATTTAATCGCACGCTTAACCTATATCCTGCTAAGTAAATGTTGTTAAATTTTCAACCACGAGAGTTTGTGTTTCGCTACCGCGATCCACAACCTCAAGTGGCTGAAAATTATTCATATTTGTTTAATTTTAGACTAAACATTTAAAAAATTTGATGATCAAACAGTGTTTCATTCCCAACAACATGATAAAAAAATGTATTTGCAGGAAAAGGGTTAAGGGTTAAAAGGGAAAGTAATTAATTGACGCATAATGTGATTGGTTGGGGTAGAGTACTATACGTGTCGCACCATGACTTGTAAAATATGCATTATATTGCTCGTAACGATTTTAAT
>OZ024913.1:19662908-19694994 GCA_964017125.1 Flabesymbios commensalis
TTAGTTTGTTTGACACAAAAAGTGGAAAAGATATGAAATAGTTATGTGCTTGAAAAATATCTCCAGAACATCGTTAAGATGAGTGTAGAAGTTTCCCGTGACAGCAAAGTATTCAAAATGAGGGATGCTCAAGGGTACCACCAAGACTACAATTTTTAACCCTTAGTTAATAAGAAATCCAAAGCACAATAATTATAAACAATTTTTGAATCACTGTTGATCATGTTTTTCTTTCAATAAAGATAGGATGACAAATTATTAGAGTTTCGATTATTTTTTTCACAAAGTAAGTCAAACCTTACAGCGCTGAAAGTCAATCGATATATTTTTTAATTAACAAAGTTCGAGAATGTAATTTTGCCGTTTCATTTACATTTGTTCGATTATGATAATGCTACTGTCTGCTGACTTCACTTGGTAAATCGGTCATCTGGTACCATTATATCAAATTAGAATAAACCCATCTTGTTGTGTGAATCTCACTAGTTACATTTTTTCGACCCCTTGCAATAGCATAATCCTCATTGTTATAGTTATAAATAATTTTAATAGCACTCTGGCACAATTTATCTTTAAATATATTCAGGATGTCACATATGTGAAATTTAGATTTTTTTTCGCAAAACATAAACCCACTCCTAGAGCGCTAAAAGTCAATATTAAAAAAACTGAACACAGTACGTTGTATGTAACGTTTCTGTTTCCTGTACATTTGTATGATTATGAGCATGCTAATGTCTGCTAAGCTCATTTATTCTGTCATCTGGTGCCAATATATCAAATTATAAAACATAAATTATAAAGCATAAATTATTTATGAGGTCAAAAGACCGGATGGGGTAATCTCACTAGCTACATTTTTTCGACCCCTTGTAATTACACAATTCTATTTGCTATAGTTATAAACAGCCTTAATACCAATGTTGCCACATTTTGTCATTGAATACATTCAGAGCCAAACATATCAGAAGTTTAGATATTTTTGACGAAATAAATCTAACCTTAGAGGTCATCAGCTGCTGGGGTATTACAATATTTGCACTGTTCACCAAGACGTAACATTTCCGCTCCAGGTGCAGTTGTTTGGATATGCTCATTGTATGCGGATTGCGGGTTTGCCGTAGCATACATTTAACCTTTTCACTACCATACTTGACGGAAATTTCCGTCGTCATTCGTCAATGAACGTAACCATAAAATGACACAAATTTTCGTCAAATATATACTACATTTATGTATTTTTCGTCATTTGAAGCTGGGAATTGCGTTAGCAATTCCAGCTTCAAATGACGAAAAATAGAACTCCTACACCAGTATATGTGGATCCTGGCATGCACTCCGACCTGGAAGTCAAAGGGTTAATAGACCTATGTGTCTTATAATCAGGTAGCTTAGCAAAAAAACGAATTTTGTCGGATAAAAGGACAAAATTTTGCATGACACTCCCACAAGACCCATTAATCAACATTAGCCTAGGAAACCTCTTCAATTTTTAAAAGTGTTGATGTAAACGTAAATTAAAAATGGCCGCCATTTTGACCAAGGTTAAAGATTAAATTGATATAATTTTCGATAGAATATAAGCAGATTCATGATTTTGTTATCTACCATGGATTTTTTAGATATGCCCGACATAATGGTGGTGCAAGAAACTATTTTAATCATTGCATTGTGGGTAAAATCCAAGATGGCCTCCATTTCTGCAAGGTTAAGCTATGAATTGACATCATTTTCGACAGAATGGACGTAAAAGCATAATTTTGTTGTCTACCATAGGGTTTTCAGGTATGCCCGACATAGTGGTGTGGTTGTAAAATACTTTAGCTATTGCATTATGGGTGAAATCCTAGATGGCCGCCATTTGTGAAAACCAAAATTTAATATAATTGTCAGCAGAATGGAAGCAGATTCGTGATTTTGGTAACAACCATGTAGGATCTTTATATATACGCCCCTGTGGCTGGAAAACATAATTTTAAACAGTCTATATACTAAGATTGCGGTCATTAGACAAACAAAATGGCCGTCAGAGGGCCATGACAGGACACGAATTATGTGTCCCTTTTCATTAAGATTCAGAGCTACGTACATGTAGCCGTAATTTGAGAGCCGTCATAGATCCACGAACGATCACAAAATATGTATAACTTTAACAGAATTTGAGATGGATCAATGAGTTTAGCGTTGATCATAGAGTTCTCAGGTATGGCTGACATTGTGGCACTGTGATGCAAAATCTCGAATGGTATTTGGCAGTTTAAAATCTACGGGAAAAAATACAATAGAAACCGTTGAGAAAAGTTTGACAGACATGTTTATTAGAATGGTTAGGATATATCCCTGTCAATTATACTCAAATTTCGGTCACAAAATTTCACAAAAAATGCAATCGAGGAGTTAGATGATCAGTACCATCAGGGTAACATCAATGAAGACGAATTGATAGATATGTTAAAATATTATATCATGTACAGATTGGCACCTGGAGTTGATAAACTCAGAAAAGAAAGCTAGAAACAAAAAACATGCCGATGAACGTTGTCAAGAAAGAATAAATGTAAGCATTACTAAATCTGAATTGAATAATGTCCAAAAACAATTACGAGCTTCTGAAGATCAGATAGAAAAACAGAAGCGCATCTTACTGATCTGGAAGAGAAAATTAGCGCTACCGGTACTCCAAATCACGAAATTTTGACAAAAGATGCCGATTGTTTGCGATCAAGAGTGTGTTGGCTTGAAGTCACTGTCGAAAACATAAAACAAAGACAGTCTCTGATTCAGACGATTCTGGCGTACAATTCAATAAGCCTATATCCCACTGACCCGTACATTCTAAATTACACATAGAGCAATTTCGCACATTTGGAAAGTTTTCCGAAACAAATAGATAATTTTGATCTTGCCATTCATTATCTGATAAATTCGGCGTGGTTTGGTAGATGGCACAACATAAATGTCAATATATATCATTGTCATCAATATATCGTGTTAACACATTTTTTTGTGGCATACCGCTGGCTATATGCTGTCTATATGTCAGTAACCTGTCTAACGTGTTTTGCACGCTGCACATATCCTCTGTTCTCTCAGCTCTTTGTTCTACAGACTAATTCTCTTGGTGCACACGGACGGCATTGATTGCTGTCAGACGTGTTCTGGGAGATATGTCAACATTCACTTCTGTCACCTATCACCTGACCATCCTGCATGTACATTTTCGTTTATAATCTATTGTTCCTAAACCCTTTTTTTCTAGCGACAATAGTGCTCCTGACCAGCGTTCAAATTTTATGGTTGGTTATATGATAATCAGATAACCATCGTCATCTTTCTCCGGTTCGAAGCAAATGTGCTGAGGATTTTTCATCCACGGTTAATTCCCAAGATTTCCCCTCCGCAGAAGGCACAGATAATTTTATATGGAAATCCGCCATCATAACTAAATTTTACCCAATGTCTAGTATATACGCCCTATCATACAACATCAATAAAGCAAATACATTTTGTACATAATTAATTTAAAGTTATATTTTACCTAGATGCCCCACTGGCAGTTTTGGTTTAAAATAGAGAGGTCACTGAAAGCATTAGGAATCGTGCAGCAAAGATAACTATTTCACTTTAGTCAGGTAATACGTGAAGTGTTTCGTGAGAATTATTTTACTTTTGTTCGAGAATTCTAGAAAAATAAGTCCTAAATATAGTAGGGATTCATTTACTAAAATGGGGTAGAATGTAGGAAAAAATGTTCAACCCATCAGCGTCGCGTTTTCAGTCCCAGTCACCAGTGTTCAGATCTGGTGAAGGATTCCCAGTTAGTCGTTGTCCAGCCTACGTCGTGTTAAGCTGTGCCCGTTTTGCTCTCCAGCAGCAGCGTACATCAGACACGGACAACGGCTCATTTAGTGCAAAAGCTACACTAGGTTTTTACAACAGTATAACAGCATGTGGTCCCACACAATCCACAACACATTACTGACAAAGACACATCTGGATGCCACCTGGTGTTGAATAATGTCTTTAAAAAAAAAGTTCGACCAGTGCTCGAGCTGCGTTAATGTTTTTTGCAAATTTTCGAATTTTAGTGCTCTAAGGGTGTGTTTAGAAAAAATCCAAATCCACATATGTTTCTCCTGAATATATTTACTGACAAAATGTGCGAAGAGTGGTATTAATGCATTATATATCATGTTTTTTAAAGATGAATGCAAATGTGTAAAAAATCCAAATCCACATATGTTTCGTCCTGAATATATTTAATGATAAAATGGGCCAAAATTGGTATTAATGCTGCTTGTAAAATAGCTATGAGGATTATGTTATTACATAGGGGCAAATGTTACTTGTGTGAGTAGCCTACCCCATAAGCATGATAAGTCCCATCATAAGTCCTTCGTGCAACAAGTTAGGGTTTTTGTAACTTGATATGTTGGAAGCAGATGACCGATATACCAAATGAGGTCAACAGACATTAGCATGCTCATAATCATACACATGTAGAGCAAACGGAAAAGTTACATTCTACAAACTTTGTGAATTATTTTTGAAAATATTGACTTTCAGCGCTCTAAGGGTCGGTTCATGTTTTCTGACAAATAATCATAACTTCACATATGTTTCTTCTAGAATATATTCAATGACAAAATGTGGCATTACTGTTGCAAAAATGTGTAAATCATCTGGATATGCTTTTTAATGCTCAAGCCTAAAGTCAGCCCAGTAAAATGTTATACATTTCTTATATACTTCGACCCCCCACATATTTTAGACTGCCAACATGTTTTTTATTGTTATTTAGAATGTCCTTGAGACATTTGGATAGCGGCTTGCTATCATAAAAAAATCGCACGGGATCTTATTTCGGTGGATATGATCTATATTGTAATGTGTTATGGTGGAACCAGTTATAGTAAAAAATCTGAACCTGGGTTAATGTTGCAGCTTCCCCGATACCAGATTATACCAAACCGGACAAATCAATTAATCGCACATGAATAGTGTAGTAATGACAGAATATATGTATTATACATATAATTTCAAAAAATGCAAATTATCATAATAGAAACAGATGACTTGTTGTTGTTCCAGATAACATGATCCAGCAGGTCAAGTCGTTCGCACACGAACATTTTAGTTTTTTAATTAATGACGTCTATCACGATCTAGTTATTATCACATATTCTGTGTTACGATGGACGAAAAACATTCCCGACATTATAGAAAATATCAGCTGACTTAAGGTCTTAACTCGTCTGAAAACAAGGGCGACATAAACGTCCTAAGGGATCTAAACAGCCAAAATAAAAAATACGAGAGCAACAGCCAGCCTGATCAGGAGTGAGATCAGGAAAAAATCATACAGACAATGTTAAATTTAATACAAACACATCGTCGGCCTTATAACAATGTATATACAAGTAGTATGTGTATCATTTTAATGACGTAAAATGATTTCACATTTACATAATTTCAATCACATAGCCAAATTAATATAAGTATTGTAACACGTATGTCAGGGTATTTCATCACAGTGTCAGGATGGTATGGCGAACAATGTAATGTCAGGATATGGAATACTAATGCTCCCGACTTTTACGCAATAGTACATATCTTTATGAGCCACTATTTGACCGCGTCATATACATCATAAACTGCAGTAGATATCTTGAAATCTTGAGGAGTAGCCTAACTGCTAACATGATAACTAATTATTAATTGTTGTGTTTTTACTGTGTCTTGTATATACATGTAGGAATAATTTCTGTGACAAATAAGTCTGTATTGACTTTTCTTGATCATGTTTATATCAATAAACTATCTGCATGTCTCTCTGTGTTACTAAAAATGTCACGTTACTTACTTAAAAAAATAGGCACTTACAAAAATCACGTTTGTTTTTGTTTGCGCTGATTTCTAATTTCCAACTTGAAAACTAATCATTATTTGCTGTGTTTTTACTAAAAACTTAGTTACAAAACCACAGTTGCTTTTGTTTGCACTGCATAACTCACCTTGATTTCTGTGTATATCAGAGGAAGCGAAGAGAATTAGCGGAGTAGTGTGTGAGCGGGCTGCGAGGACTCTGACGATTGTGGGCACACCGCCTGTCAGCTAAGTCTCGTTAGGAGATGCCGCGGGCACGGACGTAATCCTTAGCAGTCCCATTCCACGTGACGTCACCTACTCCCGCACGCGCAAAGCCAAAAGGCAGTAACTGCCCACTTGAAAAGTGGGCAGTTACTGCCTGTTGTCTTTGCACGGCAGTGCTCCCACTTGTGTGGTAATCTTCAACGTGATACGACGCGAAATGTGGATAGGTGGGCGCTGAATCCCTCTGGGGGGTGGGGCAAGGACTGGGTGGGGGTTAGTCCTGTTGTAGAGTGATCAGCAGCGACACGCTAGAAAAACAACAATCTTTTATAAGTCGGCTCGTAGACAGTGGTAGAGATTCAATATCGTTGGGAGCATTCATGACCGAGAGCTAGCTTGCTCACAATGTGGCTTCATGGGAGCGATCACAATTCTCATCTCACCATTTTTGTTTTTTTCTACTGGCGTATACAATTATATTGTCCTGAATATATATTGTCCTATTCCCTCTTTCTGAATCCCTGTAGTTGATGATGTAGGCCTACTTGTATTGAGTTATAGCAGAAAAATAAACAAAATAGGATAATATAAATTTTATTTTCTATCGGCATGGTAAAGGTACACCATAAAAAGCCTGAGGCTAGATAAAAAATGAATAACATTGGAGCTATGTTATCATGGTTATCCGATGTTTTCACTTTTGTGCTGGCTTCTGTTTAGGCCTGACCATTCAATTATCTGTAACTTGAAGTTTTGCAGAGAGGTAGCATTGCGTGTGCATTCGTTAGTATTTCAGATCCTAGGGGTCATTTACGCAAATGAATTTAGACATTGCTTGTTGATTAAAATAAGGGCAGGGGAAATTTTGAATTTTGTATTGGTGTTATTATCATAGTCATTTCAACTATGTAGGAGCCAGATTGTTTTTAATTTTGTGTGTCTGAATCGCTGTGTTTCTTCCCCTCCCCAATGTCAAACTTGGCATTTTTGCTTTACAAAGGAGAGAATCATAATCTGAAGTTTATAGTCCCCGTAAATAAAAAGTAGCCCTCTTTCTTGATTTTTTCCATCTTTTTAGTGTTCCCCACACCAAACACGCAAACACGTAAAGTCTCAGCTACGACCGTTTAATAACAAGACGACAAAACCCTTTATTTAATACTTTACCCACTAGTGTAGCATAACGACTTAACCCTCCAACCGCCGGTGCCGCATATATTCGGGTTTTCATTTTCTATTAGCACATTAAGTAGCACCTTTTGAACATGTTAAATATACAATGTGAGATCAATCAGCAATATTCGAAAACAGCTGACCCCATTTTGTCAAATCTGAGTAATTTTCACTCACTTGGAGTTGTGGATCGCGTCAGCGAGACACAACTTCATGTGGGTGAAAATTCAGATTGAATAATTTGGCGGTTAAAGGGTTAGGGCGTCAGATTCTGACGTCTAAAGTCGATCCCCGCGATGAAAGAATTGAAAAATTACAATGGCCGTAAGCCCATGACATAGGTATGGTTCCATGGTTGATACACAAATATTTCAGCGCTGTCATGTTTAATAAGTATTTGATATCACATCGGCTGAACAGATAGCGAGATGAAAGCAGAATCTTTTTTTCACATCGACAAGACAAGAGAGCCCAGGTATGGGACCGACGTTGTACAAATGTTATACAAATGTTTGTGTTCGCTGGGACAAAGGTACTGAGCGGATCTGGAGTTCGGATTTTCAGGTAGTTGATTAGACAGAGGAGGATGTGTGGTGGAGAAATCTGAGCCATGGGGACCATCCTCCGGGTATAGGTGACATGGATAATTGGTGCAGGAAATTAGAAGTGTTCTATAATGGGTTGTGTTACGTTGTCCGCTTACAACTTCCCTGGCGGACATCATTAGTAGATTGTCTGTTCTTTGCGGTCCTGCATTTTTCCTGCAGGCAAGGCCATCACAGGCATGTTGCGTTTGAATATCGTTTTCGGCTGCCCACCTGGGGCGGGGCGGCAGGTAGGTTTATCATTGCTGGTATTATGTCTTGGCTTCCGCAGTCCCTGCGGCAGCAATTCACTTCACGAAGGAATAGAAATTTGATTGGGTGCTTATAAAGTGATTGAAATGTTGTGTAACACATTACGGTTACACTAATTATGCTAATACCAATGATCATGTACATGATCATTGCAAATACGCTTCCTGCTTTCTAGTTAGGAGGATCTCACCTTCCACTATGTTTCTGTTTAAAGCACAGCATGTATCTGAAACGTAAACCTACTCAATCATCGTCACAAATGGGTAAAAAGGTGTTTTAAAAATGCTCTCACACGATATATAACCGAGCAAATGTTTCAAAATCAGCTGAGTGGCTTCATAACTGGTCAGTAAGCTAGGTGAAGTCAATTAACCCTTTAACCGCCAAATTATTCAATCTGAATTTTCACCCACTTGAATGACGCGAGACACAACTTCAAGTGAGTGAAAATTATTCAAATTTGACAAAAAGGAGGTCAACTCTTTTCAAATATTGCTGGTTGATGTCACATTTTATCTTTAACATATTTAAAATGTGGTACTTAATGTGCTAATAAAAAATAAAACCCCGAATATATGCGCACCGCGGCATATTGGAATTAATAGAAATCTAGTTCAGCTCATGTACAAATACAACAAACATGAAACATATACCCGATGCAGTTTCAATGTTAATTCAGATTCAAAAATGCGCGGTTTTTGTGTGTGAAGTCATGAAGAGGGAGATCCGCCCAGCCCGAGAAATATGCACATTTTCAGTTTTTATTTTTGAAAATAACTGATAATTAGTGGACTAAAATAATCTGATAATTTATGAGATAGTTCTTTGTGATATATACTTTAATTATATTGATGAACTGAAATCACTTCACATGTCCTTTAATATAGGTAAAAATACCCACAATGGAACCATAATTTTTTATGCACAAAGGTATACATAATGTAATGTACAAGTATGAAAAAATGTGATTATGACGTCATAATTGAGGAATATGTTCAAGGCAGTTTGTTCCAGATAATTTGAAAAACATCATAGCCACGTGGCTTAAGAATTAGATGTTTATGGTTTACCATACATGTGTTTACAAGCCTATTAAAACATAATAATATTATAATTTGTGTTGGTCTGAAGTATGTTTCTCGTGCCATCAGATTATAGCTGCGTTTATTACAATTAATCGACATAGATCTACTGGATCAGCTGCATCTTCTTAGATCTACTTTTAAAAAAAATATCATGTAAGATTTTATTTGAAATGTAACGTTAAATATCACAGGGGCGTGCACAGAGGGAGGGGGTCAAAGGGGTCGTGAAACACACCTCCCCCCTTGAGCTGTTCATTTTTTCTACAAATCAAAACTCCTATTTTTTTAACTCCCTAGCAAACACGATATATAACTGACAATATTTGTTTCTCATTTGCCAGACACTTCAACATTTTCAAGTCATCTTCATCCACTACAAGTCGTTATTGCGAGAGAAATTCGCGGCTTGTAGGCCTGCTAGTTACAGTGGATGTAGAGTACAATGATAAATTCAGGTTTCAGAGGGTTACCCGGAAAACACATAACATTTGCACAACGTAGGCTCAACGTCTTCGACGTTGGTCCAACATTGTACAAATGTTGTACAAATGGTTTGTGCTCACTGGGTAAGCGTCACATCACTTAATACATTGATCTTCCCATTTTTGTTTAGCATTTCATCAGAATAGCGAGATGTCAAAGCCTGTGGACACGGGTGCTGACGTTGACAATGAGGGTGCTGACGTCGGCAGTGAGTCCACTTCCACAGCCCAGACTAATAGACGAGAGAGCTCTGACTTCCAGCACAGCTTCAAGAGTGCCATGAACATAGCCGAACAAATGAAACAGATCCGGGAAGAATTCACTGATAAAGCCGTCATCCAGACCGCCACAGCGCGCTTTGTCGATGCTCCTGTGGACGCACCTTACCACAAGGCATGCCTGTTCGAGGCCCCTGGTGTCAAGAAGGTCCTAGACGATCAGGGTGTCTACGGCGAAGCCCCTCTTGAGGCACCTTATGAAAAAGCATGTCGCTATCTTGCCAAGCACAATGTACTTGAATTATTTAAGGTGAGCCTTGGTGATTTTGTAACTTGGTGGATTTTGCACTTTCTCATCTTCCCACGCAAGGCTCGAGGCTCCCGAGGTCGCAGACGCCTCAGTCTGCGACCTCGGAAGCAGCGAGCCTTGCATGGGATGATGCAGTTTCCATATTTTTTAGTTTAGAAAAATACCGCATGCTGGATATTTTAAATGTAAGTGACATAAATGCAGAACATTCATAATTAATCATATCCTGAACCAAACACGAATTATTAGCCCAATGTTGATTTATTGTTGGCCAACCGTCTCCGACGCTGGGCCAACTTTAAAGCAACATCGGGTCAATATATCGTGTTTGCTGAGGAGTCCATTTTGAGATCCCTGTGAACTCAGGGGCGGATCCAGAAAATAATCTGACAGGGTTCCAACTTACTCCTATATATTATTGCCTTTAACACGTTATGTTACTTATGTGGGTCCTAGGACACAAGGGGTGGTGTGAATGTTATGTAATAGTTAAGGCGCCACATGACCGACGGCGTGATCCATTGCTTACACATCAATAAGGCGTGACAGCTGATTGTAGGCCTATCTGCTGCAGGCCCATGCAGCTGACCCCTCCACGCCTTCTAGCACCAACGATTAGGCTTATCAATCATTCTAAAGTACTTATTTCCTTAATTAATATTAACGAAATATACATTTCACTTTCATTTTGTTTTTAAAACGCTGACAGGGTTCCCAAACTCGAAATTACAGCTTTTTAGTTCTGAAACCCTGCAATCCCATCGATTTGAAAATACTGACAGGGCTTTGGAACCCTGTCAACCCGGTCTAAATCCGCCCCAGTAATATTCGCAATGTGACCTCCTATTTGTTAACCTTTCAGCGTGGGGACCGTCTTTATACGTCAGTATCTGACGTCTACAGACGTCAGATTCTGACGTATAAAGACGGTCCCCACGCTGAAAGATTTAAAATATGTACGGTAGACCCATAACATAGATATTCAAATGAAACGGAAAGAGCTGACCAAGACATTTATGATGATTTCAAATTGAAAAAAACACTTACGACTCCATGGTTTATACACAAATATTTCAGCATGACAAGGGTTGATGGTGAAACAATTGTGGAGCCAGTTTAGAGCTTACTGTTATATTATGCCAGCTGGTATGACTCATACTGTGAGCCAATTGTGAGTTTACCTTTGGTGGAGAATGTTCCAAAATGAATGTAAGCCTTTCGGGTATTGCTCAGTCAATTCTCATTTTGAAACCGTTCTTATCAAGTCATTTGACAACAGCCTTGACATTTCGCGAAATTTCAATGAATATTTCAAAAGTCAGATTATTTGGCGTGACATTGTAGCACAATTCTGAGAATAAACCGAGATGAAGTTAATCCGTTTCTAGAGAAAGAGGCATCATATTTATCTTTTTACTACATGTTAAATGGTTTAACTTTCAAACTATATGCTATTTGTGTGAAATTGTAATGCCATTTCCAGAATAGATGGCACATGAACAGAAAATAAAGCCAACACAATTTCATGAAAATCGCCTGAAAATCGTTTGAATGATCCACAAAAAGCAAACTTTCATTTTGGACAATACTCCACAGTTGGTCAAAAACCATAGTGATATTATTGCTTGTTTGTTTTGATCTTGCTCCGATCTCAGCATCAGCTACATTTAGTGAGCTCACTGTGATCTCAGCTATAGATATTTACTTATAATAAGTTATTTAGGTAAAATGCAAAAATGCAGCAACTATTTATAAATAAGTAAGCAGTTATTGCTTTCTAGCTTTGCACGGCAACATATTATCAATGAGAACATTGTTATCTGGAGATCACTGGGATCTAAACTTTTGCCCTTATCCTGCTTAATTTATTTAAATTTTCACCCTCTTGAAATTGTGTCTTGCTACCGCGACCCACAATTTCAAGTGGCTGTAAATTACCCATATTTGTTTAATTTTAGAACAGATATTTGCAAATCTTGATGTTCAGACACGCATTTCCTTACCGACATCAGTGAGTTGGTGAACTAATAAAACAAATTAAAAAACATATTTGATCAGCAGGATAATTTATATATATACACTCTAAACAATAAAGGTTCTTTAAAAAGAACCCTTCAGTACTATTACCATGCAACCCCAGGAGAACCCTGCATTTTCATTTTTTTGTGTTGGTAGTTGTTAACATCACAGATTGCATTGAGAAGACCCGTTGAACCATTAACGCACATGGTGGAACAACTTGAGGCACTACAGGAACAAGAAAGCTGGAAGAAAATGTCAAAGCAACCGAAATAGTATGAATATACATGTGTCAGTATTGATATGCTTGTTTATACATGTATCTCGAAAGATAAACTAACTTCTACATTATAGAACTATTTTAATTACAATATTTTAACTGTTTCAAAATATATAAAACGTAACGATGATTTATGATATATTGTTTTTTTACGGCAAATTTGTAAAACATTGAGGCAGATGTAAGCCTACAATTATTGCAGATCAGCCGATCTGCATTTTAATGAGAATCGACCAATTATTAATTATTATTATAAAATTATATTAAGAAGATGAACTATAAGCTCAATAAATAAACATGTATTCATTAAAGTTTTTCTGTCAGTAAATTATATTTTTCTCAATCGGTGGTTCATTCTTCCTGATTCTTATGCACGTCTAAGCGCAGGGTCTGAGGGTTTCACTCCCAAATTCACTACTTGGAGTCGTCATTGAATCAGCGATAGATGGATGTGTGGGCCCTATGGATGATATGCATGTTTTCTCAATGACTGAAAACTATGATGATACTTATTTGAAAATAACAAAATGTAAATACAAATATCCCTATTTCGCAATTTAAACTGTTGCTGTCTGGAATTATCCAAGGATATTGAAGAAGCGTTTTCATTTTAAAATGTCCAAATGATTGCTTATATATATTACTGCGAACTGAATTTGTATAGTATTAATTTTGGTGACAACACAGATGTAACTGAGAAGTTACCCGGCTAACACGATACATTGAGCCATTGTTGGTTTAATGTTGGTCCACTTTAACCGTCAAATTATTCAATCTGAATTTTTACCCACTTGAAGTTGTGTCTCGCTGATGCGATCCACAACTTCAAGTGAGTGAAAATTATTCAGATTTGACAAAATGGAGGTCAACTGTTTTCAAATATTGCTAATTGATGTCACATTTCACCTCTAACATATTTAAAAGGTGTCCTTAATGTGTTAATAGAAAATGAAATCCCGAATATATATGCGATACCGGCGGTTAAAGTGTTAGGTTTTCATTGGATTCGATAATCCTGGCAATTAGAGAGCATTTTTTCCCATCGGGTTCGAGCGTCAACAGGGAAATTCATAATAATTTGCAATGCTTTATTTTCTGAATATACAAATCCATTGACATAAGGCATAAACTTTGGTGTAGTATTTAATACGCTTAGTGCGTGCGTTTCATAAAATACAACTCCAAATCACACATTGTGTGCTTTTATCATATTCGTGACCTGCGTCGCATTCGAAAAGGCCTCAGCTATTTCCAAACAAATTACAGTGGCACTGATGAGTAGAAAATAAGATTAACAGACAAAACAGGCAGTCAGAAAGACAGACAGATATTATATTGACATAAATGAAAATGATTACAGACTTATTTGTAGACATAATAGATTGATAGGATATAAATATTATGTACATGTATATATACAAACTGGTTACTTTGCTAAATCACACGACAATTTACATGATATCACATTCAGAATTAGAATCACTGGTACTTCCGATAATATAAAGGGATAAATGAGTACCACTTTAGAAGGCATTGCCAATATAAGAGCATCCGGGTCTATTATTTTATTTCCCACACAAAAAAAATAAAATAGATAAAATATGTATGAACACAAATTTAATATGACAGTAAAAAAGGCAGTAGAAAGCATAGAAACCTACATATATCTAAACATGTGTAATTATGTTATTGCAGTATGTACAGTGATGTAGTAAAACAATGTTGAAAAACACATGAAAAAATACATAGTATTGCCACGGTTGGCACATTTGCCTATTTTTATTTATGTAGCTGTGTACCATGTTTTCGTAGGTATTGGGACTGAGTGGCTGAGATAGACTCAATAATTTGTTTCTATCACTGACACTGGGTGTCACGAAATTGTGAGTCCTATCCCCAGATCTGTGTTGATAGTATTTGCGATTAAGTGTCAGGTTGGTGTCTATTATTCTCGTTTGTGACACTAATTATTTTAAAGATATATGTTTCAAGTTAATTATAAAGTTTCAGAGATTTTGTGGTTGATTTGAGATCGTTAATCGGCCTTTTATCAATTACGAAGTTGATCACCTACTGACAGTGTGCGTTAATGACGAAAATCGATTGTCCAGCGTGAGACCAAGCTGTCTGCTAGGATTCGGAATTGTATTTGTTTTTCGGCTATTTACAGTAATTTAGCCCTCCTTTGTATTTTTCATATGTTTCTGAGGTCTAAAGTGATTTTGTGTATAAGTTTGCCGAATCGTCCGTTCGTTTTAATAGTCATATTTTGATAAAGTGAGTACATTGACTTGACTGTTGCACAGTTGCGTGTCTGTGGGCGATATTATGTGATCTTGATCTTACGGAAATTTGATGTTATTTCTGTGATTTCCGCATGACATTAATTAATCTTTATAAGTTGATTGATTGTCATTTCCGAAGGTGTATTTTAGAAGTTGTTTTGGATTTTTCACTGTTGTCATTTCTTAACAATTTCATTGAGATAGATAGAGTGATTTTCATATTCTCCTAACCGTTTCATATTCTCCCAACCAGCGCATGGCAGCGTGTTGAGGGAGATGACGATCATTAATTTTGTCAATATTTTTGTTGTGTTTTTGTAACATTGGGAGTGTATAACTTTGAAGTCAAATAAGCTCAAGTTTCGAACTCGGTGGTATAATAATGTGTGATTATTACTTGATTTAATGATATCAGTGGTTAATGTTGACAACTTGTATTTTCTGCATAATTTGGTGTCATGTGAAAGAAGGAAAATGATTATTTTTGTAGTTATTGCGCAATTTGTATGATTGTGGGTAGAGTTGAAATAGATTATTTTTCTTAAAACGTGATCAATTACTATGAAAGTTTTAAAGTAATTCTATTTTAGATAAGGAGGCATTTCAAGTATTGTCTTATAACTTTATTATGTTTAAATGTGTTATTAGTTGGGGCTTAGAGAGTATTTCCCCACCCCCTCCCCACTGGATAAAACCAGCTGACACAGCATTCAGAATCAGTTCTGTCTGGTCTGTTAGTGGGGGAAGGTTGATTTTATATTAGCAGCAGCAGGGAGTTCTGACTGGTCTGTTAGTGGGGGCAGGTTGATTTTATATTAGCAGCAGAAGCAGGCAGTTCTGTCTGGTCTGTTAGTGGGGGCAGGTTGATTTTATATTAGCAGCAGCAGGGAGTTCTGTCTGGTCTGTTAGTGGGGGAAGGTTGATTTTATATTAGCAGCAGCAGGGAGTTCTGTCTGGTCTGTTAGTGGGGGAAGGTTGGTTTTATATTAGCAGCAGAGGCAGGCAGTTCTGGCTGGCCTGCTGGTGAGAGAAGGTTGTATTTAACTTGACAGTAGCACTAGCAGTACCAGCAGACTCGAGTCGTCTCCTCTCTCTGTTATTTTTACTCCTTGATTTTGTGAAGACATAAGTGAAGTGGACTCAAGACAAGAAGTAGGTTGAACCTTGAGTATAATGTTGATTTTGATATAGCTTGTAACTTCAAAAGTTGGGCTAGGTTCATTTTATTGTTGACACGGTTTTCAGCCTGGTTACAGGTGAATTCTCCCATTTTTACCCTTTTCTTTAGCAGAAACCAAGAGTATAGTTTTTTGTGTTGACTTCCCTGGCGAGCTATAATTTGTTGCATGCAAGGTTCTGAATTAGGGTTGGTGCCCAGATGGAGTAGGAATGTTGATGCATGTTATAGGGTTTTCAGGCAAGTTTGATTTCAGGAACTCTTTCTTTTATTTAAGTTTCACATTTTCCCAGTGATGTGCAGTGACAGGCCAACTGCAGTGAAGAGTGATGATATTCCCTAGGTTGATGTGATGAAGCGATGCGATGTCGTTGTGATGTAGGCCTCCCTTTCCATTTTTTATACTTTTGGTGTTCTAGGAGACGACTTCTACTAAATTATATTATTATTTTGTTTATTTTATTTTATTTACAGTTGTGTGGTAGTAACTACCAGTGTTACTCCTTGGTGATATTTTTTTCCATATGTTATTACAGTGGGTTCATGGCGATTAATTGGAGGGAAGTTCGATAGGCTTCTTTGACGGCGAAGATAGTCTTGGTTGACCGTACGATTGTGTACCTGGGTTTGTTCCGCGTGAGCTCTAGTTTCTTTCGCTCGGCAATACTGGATTTGCTGGACAGCGGCGCCTGCCATGTTGTGGGTGAGGTGTTGAATGTCGGGGACATTGCACTAGGATAGAGTTTAGGTTCATTCACCTGTCTCCGCCTAAGCTGCTTTCCAATAGCCCGTACCTTTAGTTGTCATAATATAACATTTTACCTCAGCAGTGTGTGTTGGATACAATTATATTGATTGTTACAAAATTTTACTTTACATTTTATATCCTAAGCTCCTATCTCTCTTCTATTATTATTTGACTTTCAACTATATTGAAAGTAGTGTGTTGTGTAACAGTGTATAACTGAAGTCTGACTGTTTCGTCGCCAGGTGTCAGTATAGTTACTGACACGTGAGGATGAGAGGGTTTATGTTATATGAGTGGTATAGTCTGACCGTTTGGTTCCCAGGTCTCAGTTAGAGATTGACACGTGGGAACGAGAGGGTTTATGTATATTTTTATTGGTCACAGACGTGATGAGCAGCAAGCAGCGATTGTGATAATCATTGTATATAATTTAAGTGATTTTAGCTAGTTCAGAAGTGATATTATCTGGTTGCCATATTGATTTCATGTGTAATTTCTAATCATTTTGATATATAGCTCATGACTGATTTTTGATATTCATGCTGATCAAACCTGATTTATTGTGGATATTATTGTTATTTTTCTAGACTAATTAAAGTTGTATTTTCAAAGAAATGGTTGTGATTAATTCATGCGTGTGTTTGGATTCATTCTTTGGTTGTTACTTCATTCGGGTGATCCGATATTTTGGACGTTAGTTAGATTTTCCGTTTAGCTAATTGTTTGAGATTGATGTCCTTAAGGCATCTGGTGTCAGTCCTGATATTTTCTCTTTGAGGAATTAATGTTGTTATAAATAATTATAACACCGTTAACTTTTAACGTTTACTTTTCTTCTATGTGGCAGCATGTAGCCTTTTTGTACATCCATCCTTTGACCGCTCGGGCTAATGTATAATTAGGTCGTCATGTTTTCATTCGGGGTTTAATTTTACTTTTCTTTACTATCTTTAAACATTTTGTTCCGAGGTTCGAGATTCCACGATTTTTCCCGATTTTACGTCAGATTTTAACGTTGGATTTTGCCCTTGGAATATTTCTTACTATTTGTAGATTTTACCCTGGTGAGATGCAAGTAACCCGTCACATTTTTGGTGTCAGAAGTGGGATTCATTCATTTATTCAATTAGAGAAGATTGATTGATTGATTTATTCGGTTAAAGAGGATAACATTTATTCAGTTATTCTTTGATTGATTTAATTATTCAAGATGCTATTCCAGAGGTTTGTTGGTTTTATTGGTATTACTCCAGTTTGAGTTCTAAGTTTTTTTATCATCTTCCTGGGATTGTCTTGTAGTTTGAATCCGGTGAAACGAACCCAGTCTCGTGTTTTTTTTTTGTCTTGTTTTGTTCATGGTTGAAATGAGTTGTTTTTATTTTCCATTCCCTGTGATGATTCCAAGCGATGTCGTGATGCTATTCTGTTTTGACTGCTGACAAGTTGGGAGGCGGTGCACTAATACTCATATAGAGATTAAATATATAGACACATAGGAACTGGCCAAATATATATTAAATATTAATTGTTGAACACCCAGTCTGTATAATAATTACATAATGTGTGTATTGACAGAGGTTGCTAGTGTATGTCTATTTCAGCAATAATCAAAGTGATGTATCCTTGCCAGATATATGTTTTTGCTTCCATTATTGTGATTTACAGGTATTTTCAGATCTGTGAGGTCTTATTTTCAGATCTGTGATGTCTTATTTTCAGACCCGTGAAGTCTTATTTTCAGATCTGTGATGTCTTATTTTCAGATCTGTGATGTCTTATTTTCAGATCTGTGATGTCTTATTTTCAGATCTGTGATGTCTTATTTTCAGATCTGTGATGTCTTATTTTCAGATCTGTGATGTCTTATTTTCAGGTCTTATTTTCAGATCTGTGATGTCTCATTTTCAGATCTGTGATGTCTTATTTTCAGATCTGTGATGTCTTATTTTCAGATCTGTGATGTCTTATTTTCAGATCTGTGATGTCTTATTTTCAGATCTGTGATGTCTTATTTTCAGGTCTTATTTTCAGATCTGTGATGTCTCATTTTCAGACCCGTGATGTCTTATTTTCAGACCCGTGATGTCTTATTTTCAGACCCGTGATGTCTTATTTTCAGATCTGTGATGTCTTATTTTCAGATCTGTGATGTCTTATTTTCAGGTCTTATATTCAGATCTGTGATGTCTTATTCTCAGACCCGTGATGTCTTATTTTCAGATCTGTGATGTCTTATTTTCAGATCTGTGATGTCTTATTTTCAGATCTGTGATGTCTTATTTTCAGGTCTTATTTTCAGATCTGTGATGTCTTATTTTCAGATCTGTGATGGCTTATTTTCAGGTCTTATTTTCAGATCTGTGATGTCTTATTTTCAGACCCGTGATGTCTTATTTTCAGATCTGTGATGTCTTATTTTCAGATCCGTGATGTCTTATTCTCAGATCTGTGATGTCTTATTTTCAGACCCGTGATGTCTTATTTTCAGATTTGTGATGTCAAGTATACAAACCTGTATACATTTCAGATTTGTGATGTCAAGTATACAAACCTGTATACATTTCAGATTTGTGATGTCAAGTATACAAACCTGTATACTTTTATATTCCAGATATGTGATGTCAAATATGCCCCCTTGCATATTTCAATTTTATTTCAGCTTGTGATGCACATTCATATTCCAGTTATATTTCAGTTGATTTCTGCATCAGGGTTATAGTTAAAATGCTTGACTATAAGTAAATGTGAAGGAATCTCAATGTTACTAATTCATTTATTTTGAGATTGAGTGATTTACAGTTGGTATTACATTACCTCTAAATAACTTTCATACTGACATAACTTCATTGGTTATTATTTCAATCATCCCTCATGAATGTGAAGAAACATGGATTCCTAAAAATCTATGCAAGTGATGATGTGATGTGGGCTCAGTGACACTACTCCATTACAGTACAACATTATTGGTTATTATTTCAATCATCCCTCATAAATGTGAAGATAGTGATGAAGTGGAGTTGGCATGTGGACCATGTAACAAGTGTACCAAGAAATCCCAAGATATGCAGAGCAAATATTTTCCTGAGTTACAAATGAAAACAAGAAAAATTAAGAGAACCACTACATGTAGTATGATGCACAAAACATTTCATTCGCGGATATATGCGTTTTTGGTGGTTGTATTGCTATGGGTTGTGATCTTATTGTTACACCATCTTTCAGATTGGACAGAGGGTAATCCAGGTTATTTTCCAAACCTATTCCACCCAATAATCAGGAAATGTTCAAAAGTTCAGACAAGAAGTTCCACTAAGGGTCAGAAGACTCCGAACAAAACTGGAGATAGACCTGCTGAAAGAAGGGAGCATCAAAATAAACAGTCTACAGATGATGTACCCCAACAAAGAAAAGTCTGCTATTAAGAAAGCTAAATACAAAAACAAACATTTCACACCAAACAATTTTTCAGATTCCGATGGTGAAGAAGATGAACAGTGATGTCCATGAAGATTTCTTATTTTCTTTTTCAAGGTTTTCAGATCAGTGATGCTTCTTATGTGAAAGTGATGTTACCCCCCCCCCCTTTCTCAGTGAGGTTGTGATGTCACCTGTGATGTTTTCTATGAGGATGGCAGAAGTACGGCGGAAGCTCAGCTTTATGGTGGTCTCTCTCAGCACATACCACTCCTTCCTGAGAGAAGAAAATAAAGGATCCCCCTCCAAGGAAGAGGCAGCCCTGAACCTGATGAAGAGCATCAACCACAACAGCCGTGAGCAATAGGATATATTTTGTGAACATTGAGTACCTGGTACATGTGATTTTTCGGCACTGCTGAACATTTTCACTCGGATATCAAGATCTACCATATTGTGTTAAGAACATTACCGTTTTTTCAGGTTTAACCTTCAAGGAAGTGTTTTATATATTTGGTTAATAACATACAAGGATTTTGATCTCCATGAGGACATTTGGAGATAGGACAGAGGGTAGTGCCACGGTTGGCACATTTGCCTATTTTTATTTATGTAGCTGTGTACCATGTTTTCGTAGGTATTGGGACTGAGTGGCTGAGATAGACTCAATAATTTGTTTCTATCACTGACACTGGGTGTCACGAAATTGTGAGTCCTATCCCCAGATCTGTGTTGATAGTATTTGCGATTAAGTGTCAGGTTGGTGTCTATTATTCTCGTTTGTGACACTAATTATTTTAAAGATATATGTTTCAAGTTAATTATAAAGTTTCAGAGATTTTGTGGTTGATTTGAGATCGTTAATCGGCCTTTTATCAATTACGAAGTTGATCACCTACTGACAGTGTGCGTTAATGACGAAAATCGATTGTCCAGCGTGAGACCAAGCTGTCTGCTAGGATTCGGAATTGTATTTGTTTTTCGGCTATTTACAGTAATTTAGCCCTCCTTTGTATTTTTCATATGTTTCTGAGGTCTAAAGTGATTTTGTGTATAAGTTTGCCGAATCGTCCGTTCGTTTTAATAGTCATATTTTGATAAAGTGAGTACATTGACTTGACTGTTGCACAGTTGCGTGTCTGTGGGCGATATTATGTGATCTTGATCTTACGGAAATTTGATGTTATTTCTGTGATTTCCGCATGACATTAATTAATCTTTATAAGTTGATTGATTGTCATTTCCGAAGGTGTATTTTAGAAGTTGTTTTGGATTTTTCACTGTTGTCATTTCTTAACAATTTCATTGAGATAGATAGAGTGATTTTCATATTCTCCTAACCGTTTCATATTCTCCCAACCAGCGCATGGCAGCGTGTTGAGGGAGATGACGATCATTCATTTTGTCAATATTTTTGTTGTGTTTTTGTAACATTGGGAGTGTATAACTTTGAAGTCAAATAAGCTCAAGTTTCGAACTCGGTGGTATAATAATGTGTGATTATTACTTGATTTAATGATATCAGTGGTTAATGTTGACAACTTGTATTTTCTGCATAATTTGGTGTCATGTGAAAGAAGGAAAATGATTATTTTTGTAGTTATTGCGCAATTTGTATGATTGTGGGTAGAGTTGAAATAGATTATTTTTCTTAAAACGTGATCAATTACTATGAAAGTTTTAAAGTAATTCTATTTTAGATAAGGAGGCATTTCAAGTATTGTCTTATAACTTTATTATGTTTAAATGTGTTATTAGTTGGGGCTTAGAGAGTATTTCCCCACCCCCTCCCCACTGGATAAAACCAGCTGACACAGCATTCAGAATCAGTTCTGTCTGGTCTGTTAGTGGGGGAAGGTTGATTTTATATTAGCAGCAGCAGGGAGTTCTGACTGGTCTGTTAGTGGGGGCAGGTTGATTTTATATTAGCAGCAGAAGCAGGCAGTTCTGTCTGGTCTGTTAGTGGGGGCAGGTTGATTTTATATTAGCAGCAGCAGGGAGTTCTGTCTGGTCTGTTAGTGGGGGAAGGTTGATTTTATATTAGCAGCAGCAGGGAGTTCTGTCTGGTCTGTTAGTGGGGGAAGGTTGGTTTTATATTAGCAGCAGAGGCAGGCAGTTCTGGCTGGCCTGCTGGTGAGAGAAGGTTGTATTTAACTTGACAGTAGCACTAGCAGTACCAGCAGACTCGAGTCGTCTCCTCTCTCTGTTATTTTTACTCCTTGATTTTGTGAAGACATAAGTGAAGTGGACTCAAGACAAGAAGTAGGTTGAACCTTGAGTATAATGTTGATTTTGATATAGCTTGTAACTTCAAAAGTTGGGCTAGGTTCATTTTATTGTTGACACGGTTTTCAGCCTGGTTACAGGTGAATTCTCCCATTTTTACCCTTTTCTTTAGCAGAAACCAAGAGTATAGTTTTTTGGCGAGCTATAATTTGGTGCATGCAAGGTTCTGAATTAGGGTTGGTGCCCAGATGGAGTAGGAATGTTGATGCATGTTATAGGGTTTTCAGGCAAGTTTGATTTCAGGAACTCTTTCTTTTATTTAAGTTTCACATTTTCCCAGTGATGTGCAGTGACAGGCCAACTGCAGTGAAGAGTGATGATATTCCCTAGGTTGATGTGATGAAGCGATGCGATGTCGTTGTGATGTAGGCCTCCCTTTCCATTTTTTATACTTTTGGTGTTCTAGGAGACGACTTCTACTAAATTATATTATTATTTTGTTTATTTTATTTTATTTACAGTTGTGTGGTAGTAACTACCAGTGTTACTCCTTGGTGATATTTTTTCCATATGTTATTACAGTGGGTTCATGGCGATTAATTGGAGGAAAGTTCGATAGGCTTCTTTGACGGCGAAGATAGTCTTGGTTGACCGTACGATTGTGTACCTGGGTTTGTTCCGCGTGAGCTCTAGTTTCTTTCGCTCGGCAATACTGGATTTGCTGGACAGCGGCGCCTGCCATGTTGTGGGTGAGGTGTTGAATGTCGGGGACATTGCACTAGGATAGAGTTTAGGTTCATTCACCTGTCTCCGCCTAAGCTGCTTTCCAATAGCCCGTACCTTTAGTTGTCATAATATAACATTTTACCTCAGCAGTGTGTGTTGGATACAATTATATTGATTGTTACAAAATTTTACTTTACATTTTATATTCTAAGCTCCTATCTCTCTTCTATTATTATTTGACTTTCAACTATATTGAAAGTAGTGTGTTGTGTAACAGTGTATAACTGAAGTCTGACTGTTTCGTCGCCAGGTGTCAGTATAGTTACTGACACGTGAGGATGAGAGGGTTTATGTTATATGAGTGGTATAGTCTGACCGTTTGGTTCCCAGATCTCAGTTAGAGATTGACACGTGGGAACGAGAGGGTTTATGTATATTTTTATTGGTCACAGACGTGATGAGCAGCAAGCAGCGATTGTGATAATCATTGTAAATAATTTAAGTGATTTTAGCTAGTTCAGAAGTGATATTATCTGGTTGCCATATTGATTTCATGTGTAATTTCTAATCATTTTGATATATAGCTCATGACTGATTTTTGATATTCATGCTGATCAAACCTGATTTATTGTGGATATTATTGTTATTTTTCTAGACTAATTAAAGTTGTATTTTCAAAGAAATGGTTGTGATTAATTCATGCGTGTGTTTGGATTCATTCTTTGGTTGTTACTTCATTCGGGTGATCCGATATTTTGGACGTTAGTTAGATTTTCCGTTTAGCTAATTGTTTGAGATTGATGTCCTTAAGGCATCTGGTGTCAGTCCTGATATTTTCTCTTTGAGGAATTAATGTTGTTATAAATAATTATAACACCGTTAACTTTTAACGTTTACTTTTCTTCTATGTGGCAGCATGTAGCCTTTTTGTACATCCATCCTTTGACCGCTCGGGCTAATGTATAATTAGGTCGTCATGTTTTCATTCGGGGTTTAATTTTACTTTTCTTTACTATCTTTAAACATTTTGTTCCGAGGTTCGAGATTCCACGATTTTTCCCGATTTTACGTCAGATTTTAACGTTGGATTTTGCCCTTGGAATATTTCTTACTATTTGTAGATTTTACCCTGGTGAGATGCAAGTAACCCGTCACAGTATTTTGAAAATCAAACATAATCTCAGACAAATACAATAAATGTGGAAATCTAGCTGCGAAACAGGAAGTTCCGAGCCGTGTGACCATGCAAGCACAATCGCTATGTGTCCGGTGATTCCTTGATATTAGCGAATGGTGCAAATTTAGTCACGTAAATAACGACAATAATTACGGATGGTAATTACATGTGCCATTCACGCAGGATATGTCACTCACACAATAACACAGCAGCTTTTTTAATTAACTTGTGATTTATTCATACCATTTCAATCACGACACACATACTGGGATGTGCAATCGAGGAGAAACATTTCCGACCACATAGAGAAAATCAGTTGACTTAACCTTGTTAACGGAACCCCATCTTTCACATCATCTCAGAAAAAGGCATTGCTAAATAACATCTGCCTTGCTATGCTGCTCTGCTTACATAAGTGAAGTAAGCAGATATTGTCTTTTGGCTTTTGCGTACGGCCCCATCATTAGCCGCCATGATGACGTACCTGTACCTGTACATAAACAACTACATTGGCTTCTTGTCAAACCCCGCATTTATTTCAAAACGTGCATCTTTCAGACGACAATCAATCTGTAGGTGTCGAGGCCGACATTATCAAAACATCTACACTCCCTTGTAAAAAATAGGACATAGAAGCTTTCAGGATAGCCCAACCCTCTGCAATTGGAATTCAAAATCCAGAAATTAATTAAATCACATTATTTATCGTGAAATGTATGTCGATAGTTTTTTCGTCGTTCCTTGGTCAAGCCCAACGCGGGCCGGGCTGAGACAGGCCTTTGGCAGCACGCGATCGAAAACTTCAGAGAAAATTTATATTCAGGCTATATTGTTTGCATTATATCATTGAGTCATGAAAAATGTATCACTAACATTGTATTATAGCTTGTAGCGTTCTAATATCATTCTAATCGGTTATCTTTCCCAAAAACGTATATGATCAGTATATGATATAATATAACTTGATACTTTTAGTAGGCATACAACAGTCATACACTAATTAGTCATAGCAATTTCCTTCTAGAGTTATTAGCGGTCATCTTGGATCTAACACTTTTCTGGTAGTCAGATTTTTATAGACGTTTTGCTGTCATTAAATCCATCTCATTGGTCATAAAAAGTCAAATACTAAAAAATATTGCGGAAACTTAGGGACCACTTGTTTATACAGTAGCGAGTGTCGAGTCACCTTTATGCAAGCGTTCCTGACTGTATTTGCAAACGTGGTGTTAGTGTAAGCTTGGTAGAACAAGCTATGGCAAAAATTAAATTCGGTGAAACCGATGCAAATAATGGCTGTAGTTTTAATCACTTTAGGAATGGCAACCAAAAAACTGAATGTATACTTTTCATTATTACTTACAGCTATGTTGTTTCATAACTATGGTACCTTATTCCATGTTGACAAGCACTATTATTCCAATTCCCAACTACAGAAGAAAGTCATTGATTGACAGTGATAATTACAGGGCTATAGCCCTAAGCAGTATATTAGGGAAGTTGTTGGACTGGGTGATTTTTGAATAAAACAGTCTACATGTCAATGTACATTAGTTGTCAAAGAGACCGTGCAATATTTTTTTGAATGGTGGAAGTATTGTTTATGGTATGTTACTTGATGCAAGCAAAGCCTTCGACAGAGTTCATTTCATAAAACTTTTCAGACTACTTTTGACCAGAGGCCTTTGCCCTGTTATCTGCAGGTTAATTGCCACACTCTTAATACTAGTCAAACATCGAGAGCTAAATGGGTTTCGTATTTTTCCGAGACGTTTTCAATCAGTAATGATGTGAAACAGGGTGGGGCTGTATCCCCTATCCTATGGTGTGTATATTAATAGTTTGCTTTATAAACTTGAACATTCACGTGCCGAATGCTATATTGGTCACATATTCATGAGAGCATTTCGATATGCCGATGATATTATTTTGCTTGCACCATGTAAAAAGTTATTATGTGTTTTATTAGATATATATAAGCAATTTTCACTAGAATTCCAAGTAAATTTTAACTCGAGCAAAAGTAAGCTCATTGTTTTTTTCAAATGCCAATGACGTGATACTTCAGTATTATTCAATAATCAAATGATCAGCTCCGTGTCCAGTGAGCAGCATCTTGGTCATATTATTGGCAACCACATATCACAAGAATGCATTCACATGCACTTTAAGTGAAACTAAATACTTCTTATTTATAGTTTTTGTATATCTTTATACGGAAGTGTACTGTGGGATTTTTCGTCCATATTGAAATGTTGAAATGTTTTATACCACTTGGCGTAAATGTATTCGACGCCTACTGGGTTTTCCATATAGAACCTATAACAATCTGCTTCACCTCATTTGTAACGATATACCGGTCGACGGACAATTATATCTACGTTTTTTTTTAACTTTTTTGTAAATAACTTTAAGAGTGACAATACATGTGTTAAATTGTGTGCTTTGCTATGTTTACGTGGAAGCCTCTCCGAGGCCAGTAGCAACCTTAATTTCATCACAAATTTGTACATCCTGGACAAGTCCAATATTGTTGACCTATCTTTCATGAGTAGAATAATAGATGTAAATAGTCCCATATCAGCCGATATGACGTCAGCTGCAGCTAATTATAACGTATTGTGCATGCGAGATCATTAAACACCAACTTCACGTCGGATGAACCGAATCAGTTATTATCTCTTTTCTGTCTTGATAATTAATTGTATCTTGTGCATGTATTACCTACACTAAATTATTCAATTACACACTGCATACTATGTTCATGTACTAAGAGTACGAAATAAATATTATTATTTCCTAATTTATAAGAATGATTTGCAATGTAATTAATGCTTTATTAATTCACTCGTCAAATCCAGCTCACCTGTAAATGCTTGTCACTGGTATATTTCAGCCACGTGATTCCCAGCAAACATGAGACATTGGGACAATGCTTGTTTACTGTCGGGCCAGCGTCGTAAACAGTGGGCTAACAGTAAACCAATGTTGGTAAGACAGACATCCCAGGAGAGAGCTGGCTAAAAAACATACACTTAGTTGCATCAGCTCTAATACGTCAATTTACAGATATGTGATATAAATGATCAATCAAATCAATCAATCAATCAAATAAAACTTCTCTAGCGCCTATATCCTCAGCGGACCGAGCTCAGAGGCGAACAAATCCTTAGCGTGATCATGTGTCATAATCGAGGCCAAAGCAGATTCGTCAACAGGGAGACGGGCTGCTGAGGGACTAGGGTGGAAAAGCCAGGTCAAATAGGTGAGATTTAAGTAATTTGCGGAATGTTAAGATTGTTTTAATTATAGTTACGTATGAATTACTTAAATTTAGTTAAAATGCATTTTTTTAACAGAGATATTTTTGTATGTTATCAAACTTGCTATCATTCATACGTTTCTTTAACATTATACTTGACCTGGTCACTACTCGGGCAAGTCAATTCTGTACACGCTGCAAGCTTGTTTTATATTTTTCGGAACAACCGAACAACAACGAATTACAGTAGTCAAGGCGACTGCTCACTAGAGCATTGGCTAGAGAAATTGCAGTAGCTTTATTGAAATGAACTCGAATGCGTCTAAGATCTCGATTATGGTAGAAAGCTGATCTACAAATATTCGAGATATGTTTCTTGAATGAAAAAGCGGGATCAAACGCCTCACCCAGGTTTCGTATGAGGTCTATTTCGGCAAAAATGTTAGTTCAGAAGTTCAACTGGGAAAATATGAGCAACTTTTTTACGTTGAGTTAGATTACCAATGATCATGATTTTTGTCTTACTAGGATTAAGTTTCAGCATGTTTTTATTCATCCAAACCTGAATTACCAGCATACAATTTTGTACAAAAAGTAAAGACTGCATATTTGTGTATCATCAGCATAAAGGTGATGCTTCAGACCAAAAGCTGTTATTATTGAACTGAGAGGAGTAAAAAGAAGTGGACCCAACACAGAGCCTTGCGGAACACCGCACAATAACAATTGCGGAGTAGACAGTACACCAATAACTTTAACAAGCTGAGAACGACAGGTCAGGTAGGATCGAACCCACTGCAACACCGCACCATCAATGCCAAACCACTCAGTCAATCTACTGAGCAAGAGGTCATGATCAATCGTGTCAAAAGCTGCAGACAAATCCAAAAGCGAAAGAGCCATGGTCTTGAGCTGACTAAATATCATTTTGAATATACAAAAGGGCCGTCTCGGTGGAATTTCCACATTTATATGCTGAGTGAAAGTTATTAGAAATACCTGAATTTTATTTGGCTAGCAACTATTTTCTCAATCAATTTGGAAACAAAATTTAATCCAGATACAGGTCTAAAATTGCTTAATTCATTTCGATCTATTGAAGGTTTTTTTGAAAGTGGTGTAACATGAGCAATTTTGAAGGTATCTTGGAACTTCCCTTCTGCCAATGAGAGATTTATGATCATTGTGATTGACCCGGCCAGAATATCAGCGCTGTCCTTGACGATTTGAGTTGGACATGGATCTAGGTCACATGATTTGCTGGGTGATGACCGAATAAGTTTTGACACGTTACTTTCTGAGATTTGTGAGAAAGTAAGTGAGGGATTTGGGGCAGGTGGAGGAGTAGGTTCAGGATTACTGTTTGAATCTGGTTTTGCTGACAGCAGAGTGTCCCTGATTTTGGCGATCTTACTTATGAAAAAATCATTGAAAGAGTTGAAAGAGCTAGCAAGGTTGGTATTGCATGAACTATCCGGAAGTATATTGTTTGTTTTTTATGCAAAATGTTTTGTATATTAGTTATTTTGAAATTAGTGTGTGACACAGGTGAACTTGTGCATTAAATCGTGATCGATTAGAATCTGTTCGATCCCTTCTCCAATCTCCATACTCTTTCCAACTGCCTTTTTTCCTTTTAGATAACAAGATCTCATCGGTTAGCCACTCATTTACTCATCTAGCATTCTTTCGGTGTTACCATACAACTTTTTAGAGGTGCATGTTTATCAAGCAATGTCAACATAGTAGCATGGTATTGGGTATATAAAGAAGTAGCTGAATTTGTGTCAGGGTTCTGAATTAGGTCGGAAATGGTTAGATCATTTTTGAAATTATCAATGTCAAATTTTCTGTAAGATCTGTAATTTATTTTTTCCTTTGGCTGGCATAGTTTAGCTGTCTCGTTCAGAGTAGCAATAAATGAGGAGTGGTCACTCATCTGATCAGTTGATCTTATTTTGTTAATTAAATTACATTCATCACTTGTAATGAGCCAATCCATGGTATAATGCTAGTCATAAATCAGATCCAAACTGGATTACGGCTGTATTGTGCATGGATCGGTGAGACGATTGTACTTGGATGTATTTGATCTGATCGCCAACCAGGGTTTGAGATTGTGCTTAAGTCTTAAAATGAAGACCGACGAACACTCATCTCAGGCTCGCCGGTTGAAGCTGAGCCTGCAATACTATATATACAAAACCTTGACGGATATACGTCTCCAATCAAACCAAAATATTTTGATCTGTGGTCTTTTTACCTTTTTAAAACTCGCACTGGTGTTTAGTAGAGATTTATAAATAAAGCCTCTCTGATGCGAGAGCTATGGCTTTGAGAGGAAAAACAACGTACTGACAATCCACCCAAAAAGTATGTCCAGAATCGTGGAAGCTTCAGCTTCTGTTAGATGGTTGTTTTGGACTAGTTGATTAGTACCATGCCACACAGCATGCAACGACTCTCTAGTGAGCTGCCAAGGTGGTCAATAAAAGTTTTAAAAAACATCTCAATATAAGGTCTACCTCAATAGTGAATAGATATTGCCTTACACATGTAGTAATTATGTTGGCGTGAAGAATGTCGTTTCTCATATCAATACATTTGTAACCATTCATCAATGGGAAATACATCTAACGTTTTTGCTATTTGTAATTTAAAATATTTGTTTCCGCCCAACTAGTTTTCAATTGCATATGCTGCCTCCACATTGACTATACTTATCGTCTATTATATTACAAGAACGGAACATCATATGTCATGGTTATGTGACCCCCTTGCCATTGATGAATAAACTTCATATTTGTTTGTTCAAGCATAGGTCTTGATCAAAAAGTTATCCAAAGAGCATTTAAATTTTAATTAACCTACTGGAAGCGCTTCTGAAAAACACACAAACTTGAATCAATGCTGTCCCAGCGTCGCAACTCAACGGGGAACACGATACGAGGGAACGTGATGATGGTACATATGGTACACATAGGCTACAGTCCGCTACTAAATGAGTGAACATATTGTTATCATGTTATCTAGTTTTAGTAAGTTAAGTGCTATTGGTATTGCATCCCCAGATATAAAACTCTATAAGAAACGATTGCATTCATATTTTGACTATATTGTGAATTATATGTAAGCCAATTTTGCGTTTGCAAGATCCTGACGACTCCAATTATATTTTATGTCCACAAATAGATTCACAGTCACGAAATTCATCTAAAACGACAGATGACTACTCACTTTTATCGATAACTGATGCCTAAAATGATATTATTGATGCCAGAAATTGGTTCAGCGTCACAAAGTTAGTCAGAAACCATATACCACACAACTACTAAAAAGTTGTGTTTCCCCTATGACCGATTTTGACCTTAATACCGAGGTTGAATGTCATAGAATAAGGTTTGTAAGGTCACTGATGTTTAAAATGAAATTAGTGATACCAAAAATGGATTCCGCGCCCAAAGCTGGTCAGAAACGAGTAAACACATGTAACCATTGGACCACTTTTGTAAAAGTTGTATTTTCACTATGACAACTACTGGTCATTTTTTTTACTTTGGTATGGTGTTTGAAGGTCATATAATAAGGGTTGTAAGGTCACCGATGCTTACCATTAGACACCTATTAAAGGTTACAGTATTGATGCCAGAAATAAATTTTGCGTCGCAAAGTTAGTCAGAAACGACATACTGTAGATCTGGTAATTTTTGCGTGTTTGAATATTCGCGAATTTCAGTTAATCTAACTTTTTCGCGAAGTGTATAATTAGCAAAATTATAAAATATTATCTTCTGCACTTTTTTATCATCTGTACATATAATAGGTCAATACTAATGTAATTTAAAATATAAAAGGTCATTATGAAGTCTTATTTTCATTGGTTAACAACCATACAAAAAATACCTAATTTTTCGCAATGGTGGCCATTTTGTTTTTGCTCTAACATCAAAATAAAGCAAATTTTTTTTGTCATCCGCCTGGTATGTGTTTACTAGGTGGTAACTATGTCAAAAAATGTGGATGACAATCCCTAACATTTTTTCCCCCCTGCATGGTAAATGTGAAATTTTGCCACCTGTCTATTAACGTGGATGGTCTATTCCAATATTTACTTTCAACATAGCTTTTTTTTCATTTTTAAAATGGCTGCAGATAAGTAAATAATGATATTCAACACCTATGTCTTCACGGAAGTAATGGCACAAACGAATATCGGGCGGGATGTTCCCATGGCATCCCCGTTCAATCGACAGACGGTGATTGCAACATCTGATTTTTTTTTAAATTTACGAAAATTATTCCGCAAATCAACCAAGTATTTTTCTTGTTAAAAATATTTTTTTTTAAATACAATAATTTAGGCATTTTCTGCTCTCCGATTTGCTTTCGTGTCATTTTTTATGACCTGGTGCATCAATCTTAGCTTAAGTATGTTTCTAAATGTGTTAACAGTACATGGCAAAGACTGGGCTAACCAGATTTCCGGAAATCCAGAATTATTCAAAGTAACCACTTTGATTTAAATATATATATAAATATAACAATGAAGAGTA